>JAAVTI010000191.1:0-141053 GCA_011947335.1 Phytophthora constricta
AAGAAGGGATCGCTGTGACGGCTCAAATGGGGGCTAATTACGCCCGGATGGAGGTGGAAGGCCAGCTGGATGTAGTACGTCAGTGGTGCGGGTGAAACTACTGCTTCGCGTTTGGAGCCTGTGAACACGTGCTATATGCTGCACGTCTCCTTGATTGTATTGACAGCGCTGGCCGAGAATTTTCGTCAGCCGCAAGAAGCGGAAAAGGGGATCGGAGGTGGCGGCAACGAGGCGAGAAACCAAAGCGGGTGGCCCTTACTAGTATGGCCGGCTCTGACCTTCTGACTGTCTAGTACTTCGGAAAGCTCGGCTACACACGAATACGTAATGGTCATGACCTACAAGAGCTGTGTCAGCAATGATGCACGTGAGCGTTTGCCTTTAACTTGTCCAGAAGACGTGGTAGTGCCCGTATAGAGCAAGAGCTAGTCCGAATACCAAGGCAACTGAATGAGCGCGCGCAGCAACGACTTCTCCTCCCGTGGATATGCGAGGCAATCGATAGTGCGTAAGGTTAATGCATTTCATTTATCGAGACAAGCGTTTACTTTGTCCTGGATCTGATGGTACGTACGTACTGCTAAATACTTCGACGAGTGTATTACGCTCCGCTCTCCTCCGGATCGACCCAACACAAGTCACACGCGCACTTGAACTAGATTTCGTCGCCGTAATTAACCGTATGCTGCATTCCAGGCTTCACAGTCTTCAGCATCACCGCCAGCACTTTCACAGTCGTGCGGTTTTGCATCTCCACAAACTGCACATTCGGGTCGCAGGCATGGCTCATGAAGCGAGTAATTGAACCGCTTTTTAGCGCCTCAATATACACGAACTTGTTCCTCACTGACTTCTCGTTTAACAGCATCGTGTACCCGCTATTCTCCTTTAGTGCTTGGGCAGGCTGACCTTCCACAATAGCGTCGTACTCGCTCAACCGGCCTGCGTACCCCCAACCACGTCACCAACTTCGAGGTATGTAGTAGTGTAGACGCCTAACCCAACTCGACAGGTGTCGTAGAGCTTCAGTGTAGAACGGGTGCGCGGCGAGTTGCTGCAGACAGCATCCAGCCCGCAGCAGTTGGGGGTACAGAAGATCGCAATCCAAGCGTTCGGACAGCTATCCATAAATCAGTCACCCACGCATTTGCATTTTTCGCCTTCACCTATATCTGCGAACTCAATTCCCTCGGGCACTTCGGACTCCGTGATGTATCTCACCGACACAGGCCAATCGACCTCCGTCATAGTCGTACTACCCACTGCGCTGGGCTCGACGAACACAGGTCTGCGCACGTGCAAAGCACGGAGCCGGTCATTCATGCCCGGTAGCTGCAGCATTTCCTTAGTACGTCGTGCTTCACCGTCCGAGCATGGTAAATTTCTGAGCCGCTCGTGTAACTGCGCACTTCTTCTGGTGTCGGCGCTTCCGCGACCTTGGAACATACCAGGATCCAGCTCGTTTCTTGGGCTGGTGGCGGAGTTTTGCTCGCTCCCAGCGGGTAGGAACGGTCTTCAGATACTCGCTGGCCGCCGCCCTGCATGTTCAGCGGCGCGCCGGCCTTCGGGGCTCCTCATTTGCGGTACGCACGTTCTCCTCGCTTTGGTAGGCACGCTGGCACGGCGTATCAACTTTCCCGCTGGTATTCGGCCTCGACACGTCCAAAGCCGTAGTGCTAGACGCTTTGGTAACGTCAGAACCTTGCTGGGCCTCGTCCATCGTCTTTGGTTCAACTAACGAAGGGTACGGCGCCAAACCCTCGCGTGGATCACCTTCGTCAACCGTCATTGCACCCACTTCGCCAATGGGAATTACCATACTGGTATCTGGCGAAACTGCTGTACCAGATTTGGTCGGAGTTTTTGGAGGTGAGTGATCTCGTGGAGAACCTCTCGCCGTCTCCAAATCCGAGGATCCATCACGGGCAGCGCTATCGGGACGTGTAGCTGCAGCGAATGCTTCTTGAACTACAGTTTTCAACGCTCTACAGAAGATGCTGGAGCGTCGTGGGGCGTCGAAGGACCCCGGCACTAGATTTAGCGACCGCAGCTTGCGCCACGACGCTTCGCCCTCTCGGACGGGAGCTCCTAAGCGGTCCTTGATCCGCTTCACCATCATCGTAATCTGGATGATCTCACCAGTGTCAACCTCGATTGGATAGCCCCCGCCCTCCGTGGCATCGATGCTCAGGACCACTGCTTCTCTGTAGCCACGACGATCGCCCGCGACGAAAGCAAGTGAGAAGTACACGATCGTGTCGCCAGCGCGCAGCGTCTCGGGAGGAAGCTGAGACTTGCTCAATGGTGCCATGGAGTCGCAGCTGCTTCTGGATGCGCGAACGGGGGTGCTGTGGTGAGTGGGGCCCGTCGTCAGGAGGATTTTGATCGGGAGGAAGCTTGCGACGCCGCCGCATCGTTACATTCAGGGCACCTTCGGAAAACCTCCGATTCGTGCTGTCCGCTCCTGAATGCGGACTGGGTGTGGGCTAGGTGAACAAGCGGTGAGGCTTGTCTGGGCAGAATGGGCGCCGTAGTTGCACCAGCGATGTTTTTTGTGTGTGATGCATTTGTTGTGTTGGTCAGATTCCAACGTGTGATTATAACGTTTCTCGCGTGTTGTAGTAACAGGATTGAAATCCTGTGGGCCAGTCTCTTCCTGGCGACGTATGGCATAACAGCAGACGACAAGCGAGGACAGCAGCAGGCGACGAGCAGAATAGCAGAAGATGAAAGCGACCAAGGAGCACAGGACAGCGGCGCGACGACAGCAGACGACGGCGGAAAGGCAGGCCAAGGCGCGCAGGACAGAAGCACCGTGACCGGGCCGGGCGGGCCGACCCGTACCTGGCTGGCACGACCCAGCGATCTTTGCGTAAGGATCGCTGGGCCCGAAGAGTCGCAGATCGACGGACAGGAGCGGCCGCACACTGCTGTCCACCGAGAGAAGCATGCATGAGTAGATATATATAGGCTGAGAGATCACTTCCAAAGTTGCAGTGTAGTGCACGAGCATACACGGCAGCACAGCTAGCGCACCGGCTTGGTGCAGTGAGCTAAGACAAAGTAATACGAACAACATTGAAGGAGCGCGAGCTTACGACACCACCCCTACCAACTTGATAGCGAGGCATCTCCGGTGTGACAGAGAGACGGGTATCTGCTGCCCCGTAGAGTCGTGGTAACCAGCCCCGGCAGCAGGACGTTCAGACAAGTCAAAGAGAGGGTAGACGAGCCCCGGTATCTGCAGCTCCCGTCGCGGCGTCCTGGCGACTTGGCGAAGATCTTGAGAGGGCCCGGTTTGCTGTTGTTCCACTAGGAGAAGTCGATTGGCAGCCGTTGTGTGTATTTAGTTAGCTAGTTCGTGCATTAGGCGGTCTACCAGTCGTTGCCACCGAACACCGTCTGCTGGCCACGGACAGGATCGGCGTGGACATCGGTGTAATACAAAGGGCGTAGCGGTGACGAAGCTTACTTGGTGGTCATACAGGGGCCTTCCAAAACGGTTGGCTTCTTGGAGACAGACGAAGAGAACCTTCACGAGGCAAGGCTTCGCGGCACGAACCTCGGAGCAGAGGAGAGAGAGAGAGAGAGAGAGAGGCCGCTGAGAGAGAAGAAAGAGAGAGGCCGCTGAGAGAGAAGAAAGACAGAGGCTGCTGAGAGAGAAGAGAGAGAGAGGCTGCTGAGAGAGAAGAGAGAGAGAGGACGCTGAGAGAGGAAGTGAGGCCAGAGGCCAGCAGAGAGAGGAGGCAACAGCAGAGTGTGAGAACGAGAACAATCCAGCTAGCAACAGCAAGCGGCAGGAGTTGAATTAGCAGTACGCTATTCCTACGGAGATGGCGAAAGCCAAAGAGAAAGTAGCAACGCCAACACGGGGTCGCATGCAGTTGCGATCTGACACGCCGACCCCGCAGAACAAGACACAGACGATGCGACTACAGCTGGACCCTGCTGCCAATGTCCAGGACGGCGAAGTAGAGGTCAGCAGCACAGTGCGAGTCACGGGCGCAGGAGGCGGCAATCCTGACAGCGACCCGGACGACGATGATGATGGCGGCAACGATGGGGACGACAAGAACGCTGGGGGCAACAACGGCGATCGCGGCCGAGGAGGGAACAGTAACAGCGGCAATAGTAATCAGGATGATGACGACGCACCAGGTCCCAACAGTGCGGCCACACGACGCACAAGGGCGACACCTGACAATCAGCAGGACGACGCAGCGGTGGGAGGCCCAGCACAGCAGCACGATGATCTGGCGTCAATGGACTGGTGGGAGGCGCTTACGCCCGGGCAACAGCGCGCCATGATGAAGCGGTTCATCGTTTAGCCACCCGCCACCGAGGCGCCTCCCCTGCACCAATAGTGGTGTCCGCTCCGGCTCCGACAGCACCCCAACGGACCAAGTGCAAACAGCTGTACATCGACGACTTTAAGGGCACGGCCAGCGAATCAGTGTAGGCTTGGTTGGCGACCGTGCCACAGGAGGTCGAGCGGCAAGAGAGACTCGGCGGCGATACGTGGTCAGCCGACGAACTGTACTACGGCGTCACATCACACCTGAAAGACACAGCAAGCAAATGGTTAACGGGCATCACCGAGCACATGGCCGAAGACGACAGAACATTCGGGTACCTGGTGCGCAAGATGCGTGAGAAGTACGGGCGTCGGGATAACACGTGGCAGACCCAGCAGCGCCTCGCCAAGCGTATCCAGCAACCGGGCGAGCGCTTGAGTAATTTCGCCGACAGCCTGACAGAGATAGGATTTGGTAAGAAGGTGGCTGCCGAGTCGTACGTTGAGGCCTTCATCAACGGAATCAACAACGAGGTGGCAGCCATGCAAGTACGTACGGCGGAACCGCAGACGATCGGCGAGGTGGTGCGTTTCGCCGTCGACAAGTGCGGTGAGTTCGGCGAGGGTCACCGAGTAATCGACTGGCGGATAGCCAAACGGCGCTACCGCGAAGACCGCGAGCTGGCGCTGGACGGCGACGCGCCCACCACGAAGCGAAAGAAGACTAATCCGGAAGTGACTAAGCCGATTGACTGGCGGAAGCTGGGACTAGGGTTCGGAGCAGAAGAAGATTCCCGCCCAATTTCGACACGTCGGGACGTGCTGTCAACGAATTGGCAAAGACGGCACGCAAGGACCCACTGTCAGTGGCCGCACTCCAGGCTCTGATGCTTGTCGCCGGAGTCAGCAAAGATAAGACGCCGGATAGCCCAGGCGCTGGAAGTCAAGGCGGAAGCGCCTGCCGCCACGCAGCCAGCCGCGTCAGGAGGCAACCAGCAGGCACAAGAACAGCAAGGCACGTGGCAGAGCCGCGTCAACAACCAAGGCAGCAGGGGAACCTATGGCAGTCGGAGCAGAAGCGGTGGACGTGGCTACAATCGAGGACGTGGAGGGCTAGAGAACTATGGGCCGACGGACAGCCGATCCATCTTGCAGCGGAAGGCGGAGACCAGTTGCAATTACTGCGGTAAGGTGGGCCACTGGTGGCTTGAATGCACCGTGCGTCTTGCCGACTTCGGTAGTCAGGGCGGCCAGCAGCAGCCGCAGCAACAGCAGCCTGCAGCAGCACCCAGCACCACAAGCAATGCCCCTGCCGCGGCGCCGGAACAGAGAAACGATCAGCGGCAGTAGAGGCGGGGACTCTACTGCCCACGACTAGTGGACACCCCGGGATGGCGGCGCCGTGGATAGTGGTGAAGGTGCGCGCGGCGGAGCAGGTGCAGGTGGAGCCGAAGGTTCAAGCAGGTGACTCGCGCTACGAAAAGGAGGAAGAAGCGAGTGCTGACTACCAAGCAGCGGGCAGCAGCAAGCGAGAGAGCAGGAAGGACAGGGCTACCGTTGTCACTAGGCGGTCAGTCCAAGGGGAAGAGTGCAGACCCGAGCAGTCAAGCCTGGGGGAAGAGTGCGGAGGCAGTGACGGGTGCCGAGGCGCAGGATACGATAGCGAACGAACGACGCACGGAGCCGGTGACTACGGGCGAAGCAACCCGTGTTGGCGTGTCGGCAGCCGATGGAGGTGCAGAGGTGGCCGCGGGCGCGGAGGTCGAAGGCACCATAGCGGCATCAGCGACGAAAGTCGACGGGGAGAGCAACGACGAGGTGGTGAACGCGTCGACAGCGGCGACGCAAGGAATCGACGATTGTCGGACAAGGCCAGGAGGACCCACCGGCCGACGCGACTGTGGTCTTGCCTCCCGGTCTGATGAGGCGAACAACGGCGTTAAGTGGAGGCCGGACGCCAGCTGCCAAGCGGCGGCAGCGACGAGCAGAAGAAGAGCTGGCGGTCGTACGAGGAATCGTGGCAGTTGAGCTTCGGGCAGGAAACGAAGAACGTGCCAAGGTACTGAGGATGATGGTGCGACGGGTGATCGCCGAGCTGCGTGAGCTCGACGATGACCTGGAACAACGACAGCGCCCGCGACGAGAAGCTTAAGTGGCAGCTACCATCGTAAAGAAACTGGAGGCAAGGCGGTACTAAGAAAGAGGGGCAAGCG
This sequence comes from Phytophthora constricta, assembly GCA_011947335.1. NCBI lineage: Eukaryota > Oomycota > Peronosporomycetes > Peronosporales > Peronosporaceae > Phytophthora > Phytophthora constricta. The sequence goes on from JAAVTI010000191.1 coordinate 6,508, forward strand.
CAAGGAGGAGAAGGCGACGTCCGCGAAGGGCCCGGCCGTAGCCTCAGTGATGGCACGGGTACCCGACAAGGACGTGAGGCCTAAGGCGATGTCAAACGACGACTGGGCGGCTTATGTGCGGCTTATGTGCGGCGTTACGAGGAAAGCGTGCCGGCCATGCTGGCTGAGGAGGGCACATTGGCGGAGATGCGCGCGGCGAGACGACAGGCACTGAAGGCGGCGAAGCAGTTTCGAGCAGCGAAACGTATCCAGCGACTGCAGAAGAAGAAGGAGCTACAAGACCGACTGAAGGCGGCTGAAGCTGCCGGTCAAGCAGCGCGGGCCAAGGTGGAGAAAAGGAAGCCCACACGACCTTATCATTATGAGCAACAAGGCTGTTACGGCGACGTAGAACTGCGAGACGTCGGTGACGGAGACCACTTACGAGTGGCGAAGCTGCGAGCAGCTGACAGCGGCGACCCAAGCTGCTTACCCACGGAGTTGCTCGCGTCTACGAAGACCCACACCCAGGAAGTCCGGCTAGACAGCTGCGCGCAGTTTAATGTGGCTGGCATGAATTTACGAAGGTATGGGCGGTGCATTACGCGAAAGGCACCGGTGGACTTAGTCGAGGGGTTTGGAGGGGGAACAAATAGCGTGCTCGGGGTGTGGCGATTTGTTGGTACTACACAGTACCAGCAAAGGATCACGGTGGACGCGTTGATCGTCCAAGGCCAAACCGATGAGTTCCTCATTGGCGAGGACTGGATGGTGGAGAAGCAGGTCAAGATGAACTTCGGCACGCGGGAGCTGAAGTACCATGATGAGGACGGGCACAAGGTGACCCTACCGTTTACGTGTCATGGCGTAACGTCGTTGCAGCAGCCGGGGCAAAGACGGAAGGCAGTGGTGCGGCTAGCAAAGACTGTGAAGCTGGCGACAAACACCAACAGCGTGGTGCACATGACTGTGAACGCTGACGATGGTACGACAGGAGTGTTCCTGCCAAAACCGAGCAGCAAGAGGCATTTGGTTATCGCGCCGACAGTGGATACCGTGAAGAACGGCATGGTGCGCGTGGCTGTACTTAATGTGGAGGGCAAGCGCGATAAGTTGCCTGCCCGCGAAGTGTTAGGAACGTGGGTTCCCGCGGATGAGACCATGCAAATATTATCGATGAACGGCGAGTTGGAGAGAGATCGAGTTGCGAAGTGGGTAGCTGCGTTGAAGAAGGAGGACGCCGGACCACTGACCGACGAGGAGAAGTTGGACATCGGTGAGATGGAGCCGAGCGACCACGACCTGGTGATCGCGCTGCTTCGGCAGTTTGCCGGCCTTGTGGAGAAAAAGCCCGGGTGTCCGCCGCTGACCACGACTGGAGTTGAGCACCACATTATTACGGGGCACGCTGCGCCGATCATGCTGCGGCGTCGAAGGCATGCGGTGGCCGAGAGCCCGGTGATTGACAAAGAGGTGGATAGCATGCTGGACCACGGCGTAATTGAAGAAGGCAAGGGCGCCTGGGGATTTCCTGTAGTGTTGGTACGCAAGAAAGATGGCAGCGTGAGATTTTGTATTGACTACCGAGCGCTTAATGCAGTGACGATCAAAGACGTGTACCCCATACCACGGGTGGACGAGACGCTGGAAGCTCTACACGGGTCGCAGCGTTTCACGAGCCTGGACCTTCACTCAGGCTATTGGCAACTGGGATTGGCAGAGGAGGATAAGCCGAAGACGGCGTTCACTACGCGCCGCGGGCTGTTTCAATTTACGCGCATGCCGTTTGGCCTGTGCAATGCGCCAAGCACATTTCAAAGATTAATGGATTGTGTGCTGCGTGGATTAACGTGGGTCTGCTGCTTAGTCTACCTAGACGATGTCATCATATTTACCAAGGGAACGGTGGCGCAGCACGTGGTGGAGTTAGCAGTCGTCCTCGAGCGATTATCCGCAGCTGGACTGAGCTTGAAGTCATCCAAGTGCTCTTTCGCGACGACCAAGATGGAGTACTTAGGGCACGATCTGACTACTGCCGGCATCCAGCCAACCGACAGGCTGGTGAAAGCGATAGTGGACTTCCCCCGACCGAATGATGACGTACAAGTGAGGAGGTTTGTGGCGCTGGCAGGCTACTACAGGAGGTTTGTACCGGACTTCGGAGCCAAGATGGCACCGTTAACGAGCTTGCTAAGGAAGGATAGCGTGTGGACATGGAGTGAAGCACAGGAAGAGACGTTCACGTGGGCCAAAGCGTGGCTGAGCACAAGGCCCGTCCTGGTCTACCCCGACTATCGACTACCATTTAAGCTGACTACGGACGCATCGAAGGCTGGACTAGGAGCAGTACTGTCACAGGATCAGGGGCGAGGCGACCAGCCCGTCGCCTATGCTTCAAAGGTGAACAGTCCCACGGTGGAAAAGTATAACATCTCGGAGCTTGAGTGCTTGACGGTGATCTGGGCTGTAAGGCTCTTCCGGCCACACCTCTATGAGCGCAAGTTTATAATAGTAACGGACCACGTCGCGTTGAAGTGGCTGATGACCACTAAGGAGCCGGCCGGACGACTTCATCGTTGGGCATTGACCCATCAGGAATACGATTTCGAGATACACTACCGGCCAGGGAGAGATAACCACGTGGCAGACGCTGTCTCCCGAGGGCCCACGCAGAACAACCAGACAGGCGAGGGCGAGGAGCGAGAGACGGCCGACGAACCAATGATTGTCAGAAGGAGCGACCAGATCAGCCGGGCCGACGACGGTAGGCGGATCGGAGTCGAGGAAGCAGCAGCGACCGTCGCACGAGTCAAGCGTGTAGCGGCCGGAGCCAGCAGGACCGAGGGAGTTGATGCAGCCAACGAAACTACTGGAGGCGTTCAATCGTGCGTCGAGTGCAGCAGAACTACGAGACGTGAGTTGGCTATAGCAGCAGCGGCACAGTGTGAAGCTACGGCGACAGCCGAAGTAAGCAGCATACACACGCAGACGCCACAGTCATGCGAGCAGTCGTCGGGTTCGGCGCTGGAAAACAAGGCAGTGGACGCAGCGGTTGACCACGCGGCGAGGGCGACAATACAGGCGGCAGTGGTGTACCGCGTGGAAGCGGCTGAGATGGGTGTAGTGCAGTTTACGGACGCTCACATCGTGCGGGAGCAGGCGAAGTCTGTAATGGTGCAGTCGCTTGCTAAAAAGAAGGCGTATCGAAAACAGCGAGTTTTCACTAGTGATGAGGGCCTGGTGAGCGTGGATGTGGGCGAAGGTCAAGAACGAACAGTATTGCCGGCAGTCTACTGGGCGCTGGCGTTTAAGGAAGCGCACGATAGCATCTGGGCCGGCCACTTACGCGGGCCGCAGACATACGAGCGCTTGAATAGATTATACTGGTGGCCGCATATGCGGGAGGCGGTGCACGACGGGGTGTCAGCGTGCCAGGACTGTGGATCAAGAAAGGCGAGGCCGAAAGCGGTGGTTCCGCCCCTTCGAAGCATGAGGACAGGAAACGTGTGCGAGCGATGGGCCGTGGATGTTGCGGGCCCGCTGCCAGTAACCGCAGGAGGCAACCGCTACGTAATTGCAGCAGTGGAGTACACAACACGTTATGCAGTGGCTGCGGCGGTGACGCAGCACACGGCAAAAGCTATCGCACGCTTTTGATGGATCGCGTGGTGTTAGTTTTCGGGCCGATGCGAGAAGTAATGATGGACGGCGCCATGGAATTTAGGAGCCGTGCGACGGCAGAATTGTTGGCGCTCATGCAGGTGAAGCAGTCCACGCCCGTGCCCTACCGCCCTAATCTACTGGGGTTGGTTGAACGTTTCCATCGTACATGGAAAGACATGGTCAGCTTGTACGTTGACGAGGAGCAAGACGACTGGGACGATTTCCTCCCGTGCGCTCTGTACGCGTACAATGGATCGAAGCACGCGACGCAGGGATATCAGCCAAATGAGCTGATGATGGGGCGCAAGTTGCGCACACCTGCAGAGTTGCTGCGACGCAGTAGGCTGGAGTACCCCACAGCACGCTGGATGAGTATCACTCAGTGCTATTGCAGGACTTGAAGAAAGCCCGAGAGTTAGCTGCCGCCGCACTACAGAAAGAGCAAGCCAGATAAGCGATGTACTACAATCAACGCAACGTACGTCAGCGTGGTGTGTTCCGGCCGGAGCAGTTGGTTTGGGTGTATCGGCCGGCGCGAGGGCCTGGTATCACGAAGTTTGGCCACCGATGGCGCGGCCCGGAAAAATTATTGAAGCCGCCGGCTTCGACAACTATTTGGTGCAGATGCTGGAGAGCGGACGAGAACTGTGACGCACTGCTCATTCCTACTGGACTACCGGTACCCCACCAACCTACTGGAGCAGATGGCCAAGGACATTGCGGTCGACCTGCGGGAGGAAGCCGTTGCGGCAACGGATATAGACTCAGAGGACGGGGACGGCGACGAGTCAGAAATAGCAGTGCAGGACGAGAGCAGGAATAGCCAAGAGACAGCCAATGCGGTGGCGGCACAACGGACATCGACAGCGACGGGAAGCAACTTGTCACCAGCAGCACCAGCCGCTAACAGGACCGAGCAGCCGAGCAAGTCACAACAAAAGAAGCGACGGCGAACCCAGCCCCCAGTCTCCGCAGCTACCCCGAAGGACAAAGATGACAGCTCTCTGTCCCGGGCTGCCAAGAAACGCAGTGGCAAGAAGAGACGAGTGGCGAGCACCAGCGAGCCCGGTAACGCCATCGCAGGAAGAACCCGGGCACGCATCCGCAGAGCACCATATCCAGGCACCGAGCAGGGAAGCGAGCGAGGACAGCGCGCCGACAGCCCAACACGAGCAAAGGCCGGTGACACCGCGCTCACAGCTGACACCGCGCTCACAGCTGACACCGACACCGACACCGCCGCCAATGATGAGGGCGCTGCGCCGCGAGAGCGAGGCAGCGACGTTCGAGTCGAGCGAGCTGCAGGAGGCAATATTGATGCAAGACTGGAGCCACGCATCGAGCAGCATGAAAGAACCGGCGATACAAGTGGGCAAGCAGCCCAACCGGCAGCGACACGACAGCAGCACGCAGCCGCTAACGAAGAAGATGAGGAACGCATCTGCGTCTTCGCCGGACGCGGTAGACGTGGCGTTGACAGCCTCGTGGCCCCCGAGCCCCGACTACCCCGAATTCGGCTGACCCAAGCCGTGGTGGAGTGTCGTCGGCGAAGGTACCGAATGCGTACTGGGCGTTACGTTTTGGAATATGAAGTTGAGCTCCTGGGTGATCGATCTGGTAGCGGAAGACCCTAACGGCTCTGGATCAACCAGCGTGACTACGAGCAGCTCTGGAAGGAGCGTCGGATGCGCACGAGTCCCAGGCAGAGCAAGCAGCATGACGACGACCAGACCAGTGATGAAGACATGCCTGCGACGACAGATGAAGCAGAGCCGCCAGGCCCTGCACCAACAACGACCCAGTAGCGCGCCAGTGCAGCAACGCCTGACAAAATCGAGGACGATTTAGAGCAAGGGGAAGAGAGTAACATGATTGAAAATCCTGTGGGCCAGTCTCTTCCTGGCGACGTATGGCATAACAGCAGACGACAAGCGAGGACAGCAGCAGGCGACGAGCAGAATAGCAGAAGATGACAGCGGACCAAGGAGCACAGGACAGCGGCGCGACGACAGCAGACGACGGCGGAAAGGCAGGCCAAGGCGCGCAGGACAGAAGCACCGTGACCGGGCCGGGCGGGCCGACCCGTACCTGGCTGGCACGACCCAGCGATCTTTGCGTAAGGATCGCTGGGCCCGAAGAGTCGCAGATCGACGGACAGGAGCGGCCGGACAGCAGTGTGCGGCGGAGAGGCCCCGCGAGCGGTCGCGCCGAGAGAAGCATGCATGAGTAGATATATATAGGCTGAGAGATCACTTCCAAAGTTGCAGTGTAGTGCACGAGCATACACGGCAGCACAGCTAGCGCACCGGCTTGGTGCAGTGAGCTAAGACAAAGTAATACGAACAACATTGAAGGAGCGCGAGCTTACGACACCACCCCTACCAACTTGATAGCGAGGCATCTCAAGTGTGACAGAGAGACGGGTATCTGCTGCCCCGTAGAGTCGTGGTAACCAGCCCCGGCAGCAGGACGTTCAGACAAGTCAAAGAGAGGGTAGACGAGCCCCGGTATCTGCAGCTCCCGTCGCGGCGTCCTGGCGACTTGGCGAAGATCTTGAGAGGGCCCGGTTTGCTGTTGTTCCAGAAGTCGATTGGCAGCCGCTGTGTGTATTTAGTTAGCTAGTTCGTGCATTAGGGCGGTCTACCAGTCGTTGCCACCGAACACCGTCTGCTGGCCACGGACAGGATCGGCGTGGACATCGGTGTAATACAAAGGGCGTAGCGGTGACGAAGCTTACTTTGTGTTTGTACACGTTTCATGTGCTGACCCAGTTTTATTGTGGGAAGGCGACAACGGAGTGAGCAAGTCACGCGTTCTCGGAACGGAAGGACAATATTTAGATAGACGGGATGGAGCGGACAGGGTCAATCTTAAAACCAATCAAATTTCGGCATTGTTCCAGTCGAGAAAATTCGAGTTCCCACGTCCGGACGAGCAACGACTCTCTGAGGGTGATGACAACACAAACGTGGTCGAGCATGGCCTCCCACACGAGGTCGAGCTCCTAGTGATGATGACGTGGTTGAGCATGGTCTCCCACCCGCGGTCGAGCATGGGTTCCCGCGAGTGGTCGAGCGGGAGCTCCCAGACGAAGTTGACGCGGTGACGTCCAAGAACCGCGTCCTGGCGCCGATGCAGAGTTCCGGCCCCGGTGCAGCAGATGTGTTCGAGCATGTTCTCATCGACTGCTTCGACGGCCATCCAAGGTCCGGTGCAGTGTCGAGGTCGCCGTACTCCTCGACGGCCCCGTGCACCTTCCAGTGCCTCGGTTGGAGGGGAGCCCGAGGTTATCTCGGTCCTGGTGGGAGATAACGCAGCGGCGCCTTCACGAGTTCGTGAAGTCAAGGTCGCGCGCCCTCCGTGCGATGCGGCCGAGATCATTCGGCTGCCTGGTCTTTCGTGGAAACATTTCCTCCGCGACTTGAAGAAGGGCGAGATCGAGCAAGTGTGCATGATCGTCGCCGTATCTCGGCGTCCATTACAGCCGTCGATATCCACGCATCGGATCCAACGTCCGATGCCAGAGAACGTCTACAGGGTGCCGAGCCGATGAGCGCTCGGGAGGCACGCTATGCCGCTCAGTCACTGCCGGCCCTCGATATCGCCGACAATCCGGTCGCTCCTCTCATGCGCGAATTCATCGAGATCTTCCCGGGCAAGGTGTCGCCCACCCTTCCGCCCGACCGCGGAGTTCGGTACGAGATTGATCTCGTGCCCGGTGCGAAGTACCGCGTGACGTGGCAGTGGCCGCTTCCACGCGACCAGGTCGAGGCGATCGATCCATTCTTTGAAGGTCGCCGGCAAGCCGGCCACGTTCGCGAGCCTGTCCCCGCATTCGAGTCCGGCATTCTGCGTGAAGAAAGCTACTGGCGGTTGGCGGATCGTCCACGCCTTCAACAAGCTCAATGACGCCACCATCCCGGCGCAAACGCCGATTCCCAGAAAGGACATGGTGCTCGACGGCATGTCTGGTAGCACCATGTACAGTGTGCTCGATCTGATGGACGGCTTCTATCACGACGTGCCGCTCACTGCAGTCAGCACGCCCAGTGGAATGCTTTGGGAATGGCTCGTGATGCCGCAGGGGCTCAAGATCGACCCGGCCACCTTCAACCGCATGGTGTCGAGTCTACTCCGACCATTCCGCGCCTTCGCGCCGAGCTACTTCGACGACATATTCGTACACAGTCATGCCGAGGGCGGCATGACAGACGTCGCGGTACACCTACAACATCTGCGGAAGGTGTTCGAGGTGATGCGAGAGAACAAGCTGTACGCCAACTTGAAGAAGTGCATCTTCTGTGCCCCCGAGATTCCTGTGCTCGGGAGCTACGTTAGCAAGGAAGGTGTCCGTGCTGACCCCGAGACGGATCGCGTCCATCTGCTCATGGCCGACGCCCCAAGACCAGAAACAACTCCGTCAATGTCTTGGCCTCGCGACGTATCTTCACAACTACTCGGAGAACTTCGCGGCGACGATTCAGCCATTGTCGCAGTTACTCAAGGCTGACACCACCTGGTCGTGGCGTCCCGAGCACCATGCTGTTTTCGACGCGGTGAAGACCTCCTTGTCCACCGAACCCGTGCTCATGCTCCCTGACCACTCGAAGCCCTTCCACATAGTGTGCAACGCGAGCGACTTCGCAATCGGTTGCGCCTTGATGCAGTTTGACGACGAAGGACGCGAACGAGTGGTGAGCTACCAGTCGCGTCAGCTGAAGTCGGCGGAGCGCAACTATCCCGTGCATGTCAAGGGGTTGCTTGCCATGCGCTACGCGCCCATCAAGTTTCGCGTGTACTTGCTGGGTGAGCAGACTTTCGCCATTTACACGGACCACGCATCATTGCGCACTGCGACGAAGAGCCCTCATTTGACCCAGCGCATGGCGCGCTGGCTGTTGCTGTTCTCCGAGTACAACTTCGTGGTGCACTACAAGCCGGGCAAGACGAACTTTCTTGCCGACGCTCTGTCGCGCAGTCTAGACTACGCGCAATCTGGTCGCCACGCAGTTGGCGACAAAGACGACGAAGAGTGTGCGGTGTGCCTCGCCGAGGACGTCGCGGCCGTAGAAGTCGCGGCAGTCAGCCCGCTCCGAGAGATAATAGCCGCCGCATACAAGACGAACGCGGCGTGCTCCGAGATGATGAAGTACCTACGCGACCCGACCGACACGGCGCGACGCCGACTGTCTTCACGCAGCCGTTCACGCGTCGACCGATATACTCTGGCCGCAGACCTCCTGACTTACCGCGTCGACCGGGAAGATCCACCTCGCATCAGCGGGACGACGATCTCCGTGCCCGACTAATTCATGAATTCCATGATGCGCCCAGCGGGGGTCATCTTGGACGCGAGAAGACATTCGCGTCGCTCTCACGAGATTTCTACTGGCCACCCATGTACAAGTGGGTGCGGAAATGGGTCCGCTCCTGTGAGGCTTGCCAGCGGGTCAAGCCGTCTGCATCGAGGCAGGCGCCACTCCATCCTCTCCCGATCGTGGTGGAACCGTGGTCTTCCATCAGTATGGACTTCGTATTTGGGCTGCCTCGCGATGCTCAAGGCCGCACTGGGGTGCTCGTCTTCGTTGATCGCCTCAGCAATATGGTCCATCTTACTCCGGTTGCAGTTGCCACCACCGCGGCGCAGTCCGCGGCGATCTTCCTCGACCTTGTGTATGGTCTGCCGCGGTCGATTGTGTCCGACTGCGACCCGCGCTTCACTGCGGCGTTCTGGAGAGAACTGTTTAGACTGGTGGGGACGCGGCTGCGAATGGCCACCGCGTCACATCCGGAGACGGCCGGCCAGACCGAGCGCGCCAATCGTGTCGTGGAGGGCGTGCTGCGGAGCCTCGCAACTTCCTTCACGTCGTGGAGCTCCTTCTTGCCCATGGTGGAGTTCGCGATCAACAACGCTGAGCATGCGTCAACGGGACGCACGCCATTCTACGTCATCTACGGCCGTCATCCGTGTGTACCAGCACTCCTCGGGGTGGAGCGCTCCATCCATTGAGGACGATTCTAACGCGGTCCATGCTGTCACGCCCGTCGCGGCGCCCGCGTTGCGACCAAAGGAGTTGAGATCCACGACGCGGATCACGATGACGCCGCTTCCGTTCCGGCCAACTTTATTCCGCTGCCGGAGCCGCAGCCGAGCGACACAGCTGCTGTGAATGACTCCCTGCAACGCCGGCAGTCTGTGGTTCGTTTTGTTCGCGACGCCTTAGCCACGGCGGTTGATCGACAAAAGGAGAATGCTGACTTAATATTACCAATATATGCTGCTTAAACAAGAATCCTGGGCAGTGATACATTTAATACGGAAGCTGTGGCTGCTCTTTTGGAGATGACAGCCGAAACTTTAATCGAGTTGTGATGGGCCGCTATATGGATCTGATTTGCTATACCACCTGGCGCACCACTGCCAGTACCAAACCAGCGATTCCAGGGATACTGCGAGTATTCTTTGCTGAAGGAAGCAAGGAAGCAGCATACGTTTCCTTTTCAGTCTGAAATGACCAATTCCTTTACTGCATCGAATTGCTGCAAAGTGCGACACGCATGCAAAAGATCCGGATGAGGTCTTATTCGCAACTTATACATGTCACGATATTGTAGCATCTTTAGCTTATCACGTTTTTGGAATCGTGAAGCACGTGGGGCCAGCAACTAGTGAGCAGGATATCAGGCCACACAAAACAAAAAGCACTTTTGATGCTATCACTATGGTCAAGTGATAAGTATCGTAGCTGCAGGTCTAGTTATAAAAGCGTTTTGCGCTCGCTTTCACAATCAAGAAGAAGCATCGAAAGCATTCCGTGTTTTCGGATCGTACTAACATGTAGGCATATGACCGAGAGTATACACCTCTGGAATACTTAGTAAACAGGACCTAAATTCAACAACTGTCCATTTGCCGCGATGCAACTTGTAGGTACCGTCGGTAATGCCTAAAATGACGTCAATATTTTGACTCTCTACGGCTAAAATGACATTGCGAAATACTCGGTGGGATGTTACCACTACTCCAAGTGTAGGTAGTTTGCCATCAACAGGATAGGCAAAGGTCGACATCACTAATAGATTGTTCTGGTAGGAGTGAGACTGTAACTCAAACTTGGAAGTATCCGTACGTCGACCGTACGACTGCAGCCCCCGAAAAATATTTCCTTCGTAAAGCAAGCTTTGTCTGACGCCCACTGTGGACGTCTATATATTTTCACAATCTTTTTCCAGCTTTCTTACTCGTTAGCATTTGGCGTCTGCTCGTCAATTAGCTCTTGGACGGAACGAGCTTTAACATATCGGGCTCCTCGGCAAATTGCATCAGCAAGGTAGTTCTACATGCCATCGGACCAGCCGAACCCATTAACACATCATCAACAGCACCCGCTATATTTTATCAATGCCCTGCCGGGGCGTAACAGCATTAATCTCTCCATGTTCGTCGAAAATGCTATCGAGGCACGTGCCTCCAAGAAACACGACGGTTTTGCTCTTGCCGTCGATGTGCGAGGAGCACATATAGAAGTAAATCTGCGATGAGTGCTGGTACTGTAAAAAAATCGATACTTGACTCGCTCTGTCCTTTCTGCGTGGGTCCTTGCCTCTTTCTTCGATTTGAAGATGGCCATGGGCTTGTCATCATGTTGTTCCTCATCGCTGTGGTCATCCGATGCAGTAAGATGACCAAAGCCCTGCGCTTCATCCTCGCTACTTGGAGGCTCGCTCTTCACGCAGCTCGACGACATTGCAGAGGTACCGGGTGGTGACTGCGGTTGAGCGTATTCCAAACAAGTGGTTGCGGACCATACGACAAGCCTCGCCGCCTTATGTAAGTCTATTTCGATTGAGCCTTGATTGGAAATCGTCTGGCAAAATCAACTGATCGGAAGTCGTCTTCAGATTGATTGAAAAAAATACGCCCGAGCGAACAGATGGCGACGCTAGCAAGCGATTCAGACCACTGCGATAAGATAATGAGAACGGCACATTGAGTGGGGACGAGTATTTGACAAGTTGCGCCAGGACCAGGCAAGCTGGGATTTGCTCAAGCGCGAGGTGATCATCCTGCTTTTTCGGTGAAAGAAGCTGCTTTGAAAAAAACACAGTCTGGACTTTGTGGCCAAACAAAATGGGACCATGTCAAACGAAAAAATGCTAACGAACTTAAGTACGAATCGCGATGTAACCGTTCCTCACTGCAATTGTCGTCTTCCGCGATCCTTGCACTGGACGTACGCAGCAGCAAGCCTTTGCTGCGCTAGCGTTACGGCATTCAACAGTTTTTCTGCTTGAGCATCCCGTCACGAACCGTCTGCTCCGCAGCAGTACTATGGAAAGCACGCTGCACCTCGACGGTACCCTGCAAGCCAGCATATGCACGTTCGTAGCATGGTCGCTGGGGATACAGGGGGATTCCTAAGGGATCTTCTAGCAGATTGAACTGGACAACGAGCAAAGTAGACGCTCAAATCCACGCAGACTTATTCGATAATACTGCTTAAACTCTCCCTCAAGCACTAAAAGCTGGGCGTGTAGGTTTAATTGCAAGCGCTATCGAACCAACTTCGTCTCGCTTCCCGCTGCCACCACATTCGAGGCAGCAACTATGATCACCGGATTGAGAACCTTACAAAACGCATCGAGTACAATGCCACGCTGTATACTGATTGGAAGGCTAAGGCAGAAACCAACAGTAAACTTGCAGAGTGTCTGTGCATGACAAGCGAGCTTCAAGGTTCAACACGAGACTGCTGTGCTTGGCTATTCCTCGTTTCTTTCTCCTAATGTGCCCCCACACCGTGCGTCTACTGGTATGCATGCTTCGAATTGGACGCACGACGTAATGTTTTTGTTCGAAGACGCATTCTGCCGGACTGTCCTTCAGCCAATCACGAGCATCAAATCGGCCACATGCGGCCGCATGAGCCAGTTGAGAATGACCCCCAGGGCCGTTCCAATTAGATACTGGGATCGCCATCCGTGGGGTAAGGGTATCGCTGCAAGTCGGTTTCAGAGTGCGGATCGCGCTCCGGTACCCAATTACAAGGATAACTGGGTCAAAGTACCTTTTATTTGATTCCTCATTTACGCATTTTCAAGCCCCCCTCCGAGTAAAGCACCGTTCCCGAAGCGATCAGGAGAAGGAGCAGGCCACCACAAAGGCGGGCAGCAGACACAATGAAGCATGATCACTCAACTACCTTTGCCGTCGCAACCCACCGCGAGAAGCGACCTTTCGAGGCGATTGTTGAATGCGAGTTGTAGGATAGCCCCAACCCACATTCCTTAACCATTAAAAATCTCTTTTTGTCCTGTCGGAGCGCGAGCTTATGTTGAGAATACGAACGACTGTTTGGATGAACGCTATATTAGCTTTATATGACGAGAGTGAGGGGGCGTGAAGGATCGCACCGGATGAAGGACACCCAGTGGACTGGTGCTGCAGCGCTTCTGCTGTTGCTAGGAGATCTCGACGATGCAGAATATGCTCTACTTATGGAAGGATCTACACTCTACGTAGAGCGGTCGTTTATTTCTGATATTTGATTCGACTTCGACACATATCCGGACGTTGATGCGCTAGAAGATTTTTGGTTTACCTGCACAGAGCTAACAAGGCTAGCTGGTGTGATGAACATACCTAATGTATTCATCACCGGAGCAGGTAACTGCTTCTTAGGTGTAGAAGTATTAGCCATGCGCTGCTATCGTATTTCGTACCCGGGCAAGCTGTCCAGAATAAGGAAGCATTCGTGTCGATCGGACTCGACATGCAGTCGCATCATCACAGACACATGTAAGTTAGCCGACATATTCCATGAAAATGGTAGCTAGTACGTTTACTTGTAATGTTTGTGCCCGTAGACTGCTTTTTAGACGTCGAGTGGAAAGACGCGCTGTAGGTAGATTTCTTACAGGTGTAACGCAGGTCTGGTCTATAGGTGGTGTGAGATCAAAATCGTGGGCTAACCAAAAATGGACCCATCTGGTCAATCAGCGAAACGATCAGGCTGACCAAAATAGGACCAGCAACTAAATTCATATATATCTTAAATATTGCGGGTATGTATCCATCTGCCTCGTCTACCGTTGCCTATACCTTCACGTTGTAGACGAATTCGGATTTTGAACATTGAATATATTTATCAGTAGGTGTATATAGACCCAAAGATTTACATTAGGAATATACATTAGATTAATAAACAGAGCCGTATATTGCTAACATAATTGTATAACCACTCATATTTACTCTGGGTGAGCGAACAACTCTCGGTAGCTCTACTGGTTCATGTGCTGGGGCTTGTGCGCGTCCGGCAATAACGTCAGCCATTAGCTGAGCTTTTGGCGTGAGAGTTGATTCATGGATTCAATGAAAACGGGTAGTTTAGGATGCGGTGTAGAAATATCAGCATTGATTTCGCTGTTAAACCGCTTTAATGGATTGTTATTTCGGTTGATAAGACGTCAGTTGATGCCGTGAACATTCCAATACGTTGTTGGGAATCTGACAACCCAAGTTCTTTGAAAATAACGCCGAAATCTTTCTCACTTTTCGGAAGAGTATATAACCCCTCGAAGTTGACATATGCGCTGAACTCACTGTTTTACGTAAGCGGTGTACCTTACTGCAATGTGTGCCCTAGGCACGACCGTGAGCAGGTCTACTACTCCACTTTCCATAGCAATGCTTGCTTCAACATCTGATATGCGTAGCTTCTCATTTTTGGACGTGTAGCCTGCTTAAAAGGAAAAAGATATTCAATAATGCTGACGTTCTCGAATTGACCAAAACTTGCTGAAATCAAACTGCTCTCAAAATCACAGGCCATGGTATCGGGTTCGAGCTTCCGGCCATTAGCTAGCACGACGTAGTGCAGTAGACGGTCGTAGATAGCTTTTGTTTTTCCAGTTGTCAAAATGAAAAAGCTTGGTAGGTAGCAGTTGCTTGCTGTATCGTGGCACATCACCACTACACATTGGGCAAAATGCCAGGGAACTCAACGAAATGTGCCCATCAAAAATGTTTTTGATCTGGCAGTACTTGAGGCAAGCGAGAAGTGCGGGGTGTGCCCACCCGACAATGCGTTGTATGTTCGGTCCGTCATAAAATGTGTGATTGAACTGAAAAATATTAGGTCAGTGCCAGCAATAAGTGCTAGTGGTGGAACTTCAATCTGTCCATAGATGTTGCAGTCGTAATGAGTCCGACGCGTACAATGCACGCAAGAAACCACTTGTTCCCTGATTACACCCGTCCGCCCAATGGGGGTGTCTCCTTAAACCTGGCGTGAATCAGCTCCCAGAGCTGAGGTGTCGTCATTGCCGCGTTGGCAATAGCATCCTCGTCAACTTCACGCTTCATATCTCGCTCTATGTCCTCAACAGTTGTAGCTATCACTGGGTGCACGTCTGGGTTTGACTCCGCAGTTGTATGAGCACGCGTAGGGCGACAGGGATGTCCTCGAACTGTCGAATAGGTCCGTACCACCCTATTCAAATGCAATCACTCTCTACAATTCGGTCTCACGCTTCGATAGTTGCTGCAGCAGAAGTACTTCGTTAATCTCGAATTCCCATGACCCGTTTATATGTGATGATCTACATAAATTACGGCGCGGTGGCGTCTTCTAATATGCGGCCGTCGACTTATGATGTGCACGTCATTTTCGTCTGATCTGGTGCTTGAGTTCATTAAATCCCGCACTTCGTACTGAATTCGCTGTGTGAGGGGAGGCGTCAAACGTTAACGTAAAGCGTTCACCGAAGTGGTTCCAACGTTTTCGATACTAGTAGGCGTTGTAGTTTCAATATCACCCTTTAATTCATTTGGCGACGAGGATCCTCGTGAGTTACCATTGCTCCCAGGGCTGGCATCTCTCTTGATTGCACGTGGGGCGAATCGCTTTCATCAGCGTCACTACGCCACATATTGTTGCTACTGCTTGTGCCCACGACATCCTGCTCCACAGTGTGTACGCTTGCAACACCCACAATTGCTTCACTCTCTCTGCCCACGAAATCAGTACGACCGGCTTGATTGCGCTCGGAAACACCTGCAATATCACGTCGCGACAATCTGCTACCGCTGCGCTCGGCATCGCTCTCGTCACCGATAACACGACCCGATATATCGTTGTTATAGTCGCTGTCGAAACTGGCATCTCTGTCACTATCCCTTTCTCCATCAGCCGCGATTGCACCACTTTGACTATCTGTGAGCCCTCGAAGTGAGCGATGTCCGTGTCCAAACCCACCATCCGGGTTATCAATTTCACCAGATCTCGTGGTGACCCCACGATCGCTAGTCATTCTAGCAGCCTATCTTTGCGTTGCTGACGTTTGACCCGTCATCGAACTGATCTCGGTGCTCCGAGGTCCTTTGATGCTCGCTGAGATAACATCTTTACGACCCGTCATGCTATCATCGCCACCGTTCAATACCTTATCAAAGCTGGGGCCCCATTCCATACTCGGCGTTGAAGGCGCTTCCGAGCCAGACTCCATGGCGTAGCTGGTTGTTAGTGTAGTTGGTTTACAGGAAGAGGGTGCTTTCGCTGGAGAAAATGCTTAATGATCTTCTGAAGCAAGTTAGTTAAGATATGCTGAGGGAAAGAAGCGTCTTCACTACACGAAGATGCGGATAAATCACGTCGATATCTTTCTAAGATCTGCGCTAAAGTCCGCTATCGCAATGTAGATTTATCAATGATTCCGGCTGATTTCTGATCATAGTTTCCTCGTGGTCTGGTGTTGGTCTTGCCTTTATTGGTCTACCACAATGGTCTTCACAGTTTAGACCAAGTGGTAAGACCACCATGCACACATCCTTCAGACCATCTACAGACCAGACCTGCATTAGACCTTTAAAAGTATATCCACGCTGTACTTCCATGACGTGTTGTCTGCTGAGAGTCACGAAAAGTATGTGCAAGCTGTTTCAGAGAAAACGAACGGTCTCATCAACAAAATCTTAATGTTTATTGATGGGACAAAGGGGTTTGGTTGCCGCTCTGGCAAGCGCAAAAGACGACCCCGAGCTCTTCAAGGTGAGTTAGATGCATTAGATATATTCCCGTTGGAGACAAGGAAAATCCCCAGAAGGTCTGCAAGTGGACATAAACGCCATCACTGCCTTAATTACCAAGGTGTTTGCTCTCCCGACGGTACGATAATTGATATTTCACAAATTGCATTGCTCTCATTGCTAACTACATGCACACTTTAGGTTTGTGTATGTCGACTTATGGGCCGATCGAAGGACGTCTTTATGATTTTGCTTCGCAAGAGCATGCTGCTTCCTTATCTTGCTAGCGGCGACTCCGTAAAGAACCTGGACGTGTAGATCTATGGTGATCCTGCGTATAGTATAAACTGTGCGACCCATTTCGAAACGCTTAAGTTAGTAACCAAGAAAAGCGCTTCGATATAAGCAAAATCCATGTATCAATTGAGTGTCTGTTTGGTATTGTCAAGAAGAAATGTGCTTTTCTCGACTGGAACAAGAAGCACCGATATTGCTCACTCCTGTTGGACGAATATTTAGAGTAGCGGTAGACTAATGCATTGACGTGCATGCGCAAGGACAATCAAATAAGCAACTACTTCAATTGCACCACCTCTACTTAAGAACAACTCCCGCAAACCCCACCAAGCCAGCACATCACCACCGACTAGGAACTTACTGCCGTTCTTTTCTAAACGTTGGAGCAAGCAAGTTAATAGCTTTGCTTGAACATCGCGTTCTTGTTGGCGCTCGTCGTGCTCATGTCGACGCAGGTCTCTTTCCACCTCGCACTGAGCTCCGTTCTTCTCTCGCAGTTCTCGATCGAAGACAAGTCGTTGGTTTATGTCCCTTTGCTGCTGCTGTATGAAGGCTCTGATCCTTGGCCACCTTGAACAAAAACGATAAGTCCATGGCGCTCTCCGCCTGACTCATTGGTCGCTCTTCCTTATCCTCGTCGAGCTTATCATCAGACCGACGTTTCCCCAGTTTAATGCGCGCCACATCAACTTGGCGTACAACCTCTCCCGACTTCGCTATTTCTAGCTGCTCACCTGCGCTAGCAGCAGCCTTCACTGCTTGGATCGCTTCAAAGTAATCCACCTGGGACGTTAGCTCAGTCAAGATCTGGATGAAAATTACCTCCTTCACGTCGGTGCCTGATTTTCTTGCTGACTTTGCCTCCCACGCACGACGTTTCGCTAGTAGCGTTTTAAGCGTGTCTTCGCTGTTGTACCCTTGATGAATATCATGTTAAAGTTGGGGCAGTTGTTGAACTTGGCAGCCAAATCCTGCCACTGCCGCCTTACTTCACCGTGATTAGCGGTGTATGGCGCGTCATATACAGCATCCACTTAAATGGCGAGAAGGAGGTCTTTGTCAGGGCCAAAACGCTGGCGGGTCTTTTGCACTAGGTTGGCGCGGCCTTTGACTGTTGTTGCTGCTTGAGCAGCAGCGCGGTTTGTCGCCGTGTCGCTGCTGTTGCGCAGGCCGCTCTTGTTCTCGTCTCATCAGATTCGAGGTAGTTTCGGCCGAGCCGCCACCGAAATTGAAGGGATGACCTCCCTCGTCAGCCTGGACTCCTTCGTCGTCCTGTTCTTATCCGTCGACGCTATTCGACTCATCATCGTTCGAGCTGCTGCCTAATCATTGCCGACGCCCGGAGTTGTGCATGGGATATGATCGGAGATCCACAACTACTGGATGCGTCCCAGCTTCCTGCGACGGTGCTATATCGTCGGACACGTAGCGTCCGTGCACAACAGAGAACCCCCGTATCGGATCTGGAAATGTGTGATCTTAAAAAATGCGATACAAATACAATTACTTATAAATCGGAGGGAGTAGCCGATATTAAAAGTGAGAATGCAATCTGCCAGCTGGTCCAACAAATGTTGTATAGTGCGGCAGATTTAGCTCTTCATTGGACGGTCTCCATGGGATACGGATCGATGATTAGTAATCGGACCCTAAACAGTTATTTTATGCGCATCTATCCTAGAAACAACAAACGCAACTCCCTTTGAAAGGTGCCTAACGAGTCGGTAGCTTGCACATGGACCCCATACTTCTGAAAGTGAATATAAAAAGAACAGCTACGTCATGTACCTTCTTCGCAATTTGAGCATATGTTTGGGGAAACGATCCGGAGATCGTGCGGGGTACACTTAGGTACACAAAGGAAATAAGCGGGTAGGAACCGACCAATCAGGGATCAAGTCTTGGATCTCGATCCCGGTTAGGAACGGTCCTTACGCCCTTGTTCTAGTGCAAGCACGCGTTCTTACTAAATCTCAGTAATGATATGATTGGCGGATAGTTGTTGGCACACTGTACCATTTTATCTGGTTCGTGTGCTTGGACGCCAATTTCAGAACACCAGAATTAGCTGTTCCCGCTGTGGCGCATTTGTGCCAGTCATCCATGGACATGCGAGATGCCGCAGTTCTCGCAGTTATGGCTGGAGCGTGGGGCCACCCCACGCCTGACTGGTTTCGTAAGAAACTTAGGTACGACAAGCAGTCCTTCCTTAGAATATACAAGATTCGTCCCGACGTTTGGGGTCAAATGCCGCGGCATACAGCAATACGAAGTTAGTTAAGAGGTTATGGTTCACGACGTTCTACCTATCTCAAAGAGGTACCATGGACCAGGCCGCCAGCATGCTGGAAATATCAAGCCCTCGAGCTATTGTCTGCATTAGTACAACGCTATATGAGCTAAGTAGGTTGGCGAGGCGCTAGATACGTATGGGATTCGCGGAGGAGATTCCCGTTATTGACGAAGGCTTCGAGCAGACTGCCGGGATTCCGAATGCCGTCGGTTCTGTTCATGGGCATACAAATGTGCTATCGTATAAAGGCGGCGCACAGCGTTTCCATGGTGTGCCGCATTCCATTTTGATGTAAAATCGCTAGCGCTCATTTCGTTTGGAATGGAATCAAACGCATCCGCGATGTCGTTTCCTTTGGCAACGCCTTGAAGTTGCTCTACCCCTTATCAGGGTCCGTCAGAGCTTCGTCCGTTCTCGGGCGCTCCTCAATTAAAGAGGATCAACCCCATCAACGCTAACCGAATCACCCACTAGTATCAGCAAGTTATGTAGTACTACAGAGCGAACAATGAACTTGCAAAATCGCTTCGAGGATTTCTGCTCCAGTTTCCCAAGCAGCAATCGAAAGCGATTCTTGAGTCGTCCAAAGGCGCAATCTGCGACAAAAGGTGAGTACGAACGATTGTAGCACCGTTTTCTTCTGCCCTCCAGTGGTTAGTTTCTAAAAACGGTGTTAAAAGTGCCCCCATAGCTTATAGCCAGCGTCTCCAAGCAAGTATTCTCCTAGCGGTACATAAGAAGACAAGTTTCATTAAGACACCGAAAGCAACCACACACAAATTATTAGACACTTTGAGAAGCAAGATTGAAAAGCAACATTCAAATTTTTCTGTTTTTCTACTGTCGCTACCATTTCACAGCGACTGGTCGTTGTTGGAAACGGCGCGGATTGAAAGTGAGCGAAAGTAGCCGCGGTGATCTACCACAACCTGAACGTTGACTGCAGGAAAGTTTTTCTTGCATTACCACTTCTAAAAACATGAGCCGTGATATTGCTATTAACGTCTAAACAACATGAGTAGAGCCCAAGATATAGACGATAGAAAAAGTTTTCTCGGATTTAAAGCTCGAAGTCCAAAACATTTTTATTTTAGTTTCGTGGTCTACAAACAGTAAAGGACAAAATAGGGCATTTCCGGGACCTTAAAGCGTCCTAGAAGTTCGTCTAAATGGAACTGAAAGTCGGGCTTCGATAGCGATCATTTCTTTTGAACTTTCTTGCCAATACAAAAACCTATACAAAAAGTTTTTTCCGTCGGCTTCAGCGCGAGTGTATGATGCATTTTCCTGCGTAGCGAACCTCGCTGTGCTGCATTTCGCGACGTACGATCAGCTGCATTTGCACTTCATTCTGCCTCGGCTCTTCTTTCGGTTACTCCGCCCATCGGACGCTCTACAGTCGCTAGCGTACTCGAACGCCGAGTTATTTTGCTTCCTCGACATCGCCTCCTCATGGAAGTCGGTTGCGTTCGGCGTTTTCTCCCTTCCCGTATAAGTATGAGAAACAAACGGTGTGCCTTCAATGCTCTCTAGCAAAACCCTCAAAATCCGTTTAGGATCATTTCGTTTGAATGGACTAATTTTTTCTATAAGCCGTAGTAAGAATGATTATTTACAATAATGCAGCGTCTTATGCTACATCACGTGTCTCTGTGCCCTCTTATTTCTCTAGGAGCCGCTGCATCAACTGAAGTAGCAAGTTCTGGAAACGTCGGGGCTCAAGTTGCTGCTCATGAATTGCCTTTGTGTCGCGCTCCATTGCCGACCCAAGGGCTCGAAGCAGTCTCATTACATACTTGGGTTGAGCCTGTCGCGTGCTATCGCAGTCATGCTACTCTCCATTTCGTGGGCTAGCTGCGTATTCGGTACAGCCTTGCCTTTGGATGCAGTCATCTCAGCATTGGTGGTCGCTTGCGCAGAGTCGCCTTTGTCCGAATCGTCCTAGGTGTCCACCAAAATATCACCTCACAACATCTCCTTCGATGACAAACCGTCATTGAGAATAACCCAGAGTTCATAGCCAATGTCCCTGTGGGCGGTAGTGTCGTTGCCGGTCTTTCTAACCTCGCGCTTCTCTTTCTGATAAACGCACTTTAGCTTTCTGTATTTCTGCGAGACCTGCCGCATATTAAAGCACAACAAGGAACTGATCAGTATCTACATGTTCAACGTTACTTAAGAAAAAAATGCATACCTGTTCCTGACTGATAACTAAGCTCAATGAATCAGAGAGAGCGCTCACGAAAAACTGCCACGACAACACTTTCCTAATCATTGTGTCAGCTGATTCCAAACGGCACTTGACCTCCCTGTCCGTAAACCGGAGTCGCAACAGCTCTCCAATCATTTTATTGCTCCATTCAAGCGTTTAACTGGCTTTGACTTAGCCTCGACGCCGATCCCTTTTAGAGGATGGCTTCTTCGTAGGCATAGGCAGCACCAGCGTATTTTTGCGACAGTCACTACCGGCATCGACGCAGCCGCAGTCACGACCTTCATCGCCGCGGCGACAGACGACACTAGCGACTCGGCTGTCGCAGTTGCCAACGACCCAGGCGCTACCAGAGTATCAGGTGACACAGTTACTGTTGGTACCATCACAGTCATAGTCTGCATCGTTGCTTCAGCAGCTAGCGGTGGTGTCCTGGACGTCGCAGCGTTAGTCAACGTCTTGGCAGGAGATTGTGCTACCGCTACTAACGCTTGAACGGGCTCCACCATCACCTTGCCCGACGAATGCATCACCGGCACTCTTGTAAGGCTGTCTGCGAGCGAATAATAAATGGCGATGAGCCAATTGATCCACTTGAACAAGAGTAACCACAAATTGAATGGATGGTTGGGCCAATAAAGTACTGTAATCCGACACCTACCCTCATTTACTTCTGCCACCTTAACAAAGGCCTTAGGGAATGTTTCATTCGGGGTCAGGTTAACTGGGGCAACTTTCTTGGCCAATCATATTCGAGTATTTTTGCCCGCGCTGCCCTGAGCGTTTTGGTCAGGGCAGTGTAGTAGGTCGTAGTTGAAAGGCAAATATAATCGGGGAAGCTAGCACTTTCTAAAGGGTTGAGGCCGATTGTATTGTGCTGCTGGCTTTAAGGTAAAAGCAAAAGTGAGAATCTAAAACGTGTACGCCAGCTAGCAACTCTACTCGTCATCACTAGCGTCCTAGTGATGCCACCACTCTCTACCACAATAGTACCAGCTTGAGCTGGCGGACGCACGTCAGTACTGGTCTAACACTCGTTGGTCCACAGCATGGTGGTTGACAGCAAGCACGTGTACGTACGACTTGCTGTCGCCACTCAACTGCATGCATGTGGTCATGGTTGTGCATTCACGCAACCACCCACTACAGTCCCCTTCCAAGCTCAATCTGTCCACTCGGCAAATCTTGCTGACTCATCTTGAGACACCACAATAAGTAACCGATCGCTGTACTTTTATTTTGCATAAGTCGGTACCAACTAATGTGGAAGTGGTGACCCGATGGATACAACTTGACTTGGTTGCACTTTGATGAAGCTTTGATCGGATGGACACCAAACGTGTGCCACACTCGTGATATACAATGTAATCATCCATAGTGGCTTTATTTTCTCTTGCACTCTCTGTGAGAGCTGGTAAAAAGTTTTTATGCTTTTGGTCACTAGTTTTGGCCACATAGTTTTGCATCAACGTACTCACGTCTTTGTATAGTGCAACTAGAGGCTCCCAGGAGTCCTCAAAAGGCTCTAAACCATGCCATCCCACTTCAATCTCGTTAGTTTTGCTTGTGTCATTCCATCGGTGTTGCAGCAACTCGCGCACCCGAAAAAAACATGTCTGATTAACATTTGATATTAGAGCCTCGCCAACTATCAGAGATCTTTCGCAAGCGATTCCCGTTCCTAGTTCGATAAAAATGCACAAAAAATGCACTTTTCAGAAAATAGGGTTATCTACTGTACCATGATCTCTCCATCGGACAGTCCGTGGAATGCCAGGTCGATCGAGAATGGGTCATGGACGTACAGACTTACAAATGCCTAAACGTTAGGGAGTGTGTGCCTCACGGTGCGTCAGACCCACACGAGGGTAGACACACTCTTCAATGTGGGCGGAAACTCAACGTCTTGTCCGCGGAAGCTGTAGGTGCTGCTGCGGGTGACGGTGCTGACAGCTTTTGACGCGGCTACAATGTCAGAGGAGGAAGATGCGGTTTGCTGTGGCTACTACTGAGATCCAAATATCTTGGTAAGACGCGAAAGCTGATGTATATGTGCACGCTGGCTAAATTAGATGTCCTTTGATTTCTGCCATCGTGTTTCGCCTCAACGAGTATCCGACGCCAACTGTGAACTCGCATTTCGCTTTAATGCTGCTGGCATTAGGGAGCGATGTGTCCTTCTTCGGATCCCTAAGGTGGTGATCAGCGATAACCGCGATTGTGTTTGTGGAATCGAGGCCCTGTGTTTCATGCTCAGCCGGTTGGCTTACCCTCACCGCTACTTCGATATGATGGATCGCTTCGGACAGTCGATTCCTGCGATGCCACACATCTTCCTTGACATGATTCATGACACGTTTGCAGACATCATCTTCATGGCCGAAGCGGTGATACAAGAACGGATGCAAGGTTACAGTCACGTCATTTATGAGAAGAGAGCGCCGATGGGTAATGTCTTCGGCTTCATCGACGGAACGAAGGTGGCAATTTGTCGGCCATCGCCTCGCCGTCGTCATCTTCGCCCCCGTGAAGCTGTGCACTGGGTAGCACTGACACTACACCGGCCACAAACGTAGCCACTGTGTCAACTATCAAGCTATTGCAGCACAGGATGGCATGTGCGTGTATTCTGGGGTCCGATTGAGGGACGACGCCACGACTCGGCAATGTTACATGTCAGTAAGTTGCTCGATTACTTCCGCGAACACTCCACTGTATTCGCTGACCGATTTATTTACGGTGATCCGGCGTGCGGAGTTCAGCAATACATCATTAGTGGCTATAAAGGAAACGTGTCGAACCCCATGGAACAGGAGTTCAACCGCAACATGAGCAGTGTGCGTGAGTCCGTGGAGTGGAATTTCAAAGAAATGAAGACGCTATGGGCATTCATTGATTTTAAGAAACAACAAAAGGCTCGTTTGTCACCAGTCGGTAAATTTGTTAAAGTAGTTATGCTACCTACAAACTGCGACAACTGCTGAAGGGGTGGCAACGAATTCAGCCAGTACTTCGGTATTCCCCGCCTTATATGAGAAGCTACCTCAGTTGAGACCGCCGGATTCGTCATTGGCAATGGCTACACCATCACTGCCAGAAGCTTGTGGGTTCACGAGAGAAGATTCGTCTTTGGCAATGGCTACACGATCACTGTCAGAAGCTTGTTGGTTCACGAGAGAAGCACCATCGTCGATGGCTGGATCTTGCCGTCGTAGCATATCTAGCTGCAGCATCTTTTCACGACGGCCGTTTTCCATTCGGACTCATTCGGGCTCCATTTGCGCAAGCTGTAGACGATGTTTCTGATTAGCTTCACGCTCCTCCTTTTCCTCCTGCCACTGCTTCTTCTTCTCCTCTCGTTCCGCCTCGAACTCCTTACGCATCAAGTCGATTAGACTTGAAACGCTTTGCGCTTTTTCCGGGCATCGCGTCCTCGCCATCAGTGCCGTTCTCGCACTTCTTCATCCGTATCTTAGCTGCATCCCGCACCACATTTCCGGCATAGTCTTCGGCTTGTAGTTTGTCCTTTTGCTCATGGGTATTCTTGGCCTCGACGCGTTCGTGTTCGTCTACACGTTGAACAAGTTCATACAGTAGCTGCTTCTTCTCCGCGTAACCTGAATTGATACCCGAAGCGCGCTCAGAAATACAGTCAAATTTGCGGTGTGAGGCCATCAGCGTGCTAAAGATTTCCCGGTGATGCTGTCTTTCTTCCTGAAGTCCGCCACCACTTTCAGCGTGTCAGTGAGAACATCCCACGTCTTTAAGACTGCCCCCTTGCCTGCCATGAATTGACGACTAGCTAGTACTTGTCTGAGCAGAATGAGGTCGTCCGTCTTGGAAATTTTCTTACGCTTAGGCTTGGCAGGTGTTTCCTCCGTAGCACCGTGGGTAGTGAAAGCTAGTGTTGCTACAGACTCTGCCGAGACAGGTGCAACTACGACCGAAAGCATTCGTAGTTAAGCTACCATCGTCAGCAACAGGTCCACCAGCAGAGCCATCGTCAGTACCTTCGTCGGGATCCTCTTCGTCGGGGTCCTCTTCGTCGGACTCCTCTTCGTCAGACTCCTCTTCATCGGACTCCTCTTTGTATGACCAAAGACTAGCGAAGCCAGGAGATCCGCACAAATCGTCTATCTCAGACGATGAATGCGCGCAAGCCGCACTCCCTACACCAGGACCTCGTTCGCCGACACGGAATCCGACAGAGGTGGTGGTCGAGCATACGTGGAGCCTAAACGGCCCTTGCAGGGGACTAGAAGCGCGATTGTGAGTCGGTTCTCCACCAGCAGCTTGAGCGGGAATGCTCGCCAGGACGTTAGGAAGACACCCGCGTGGCCATTTCGTCCCATAATAGCCGATGTGAACACCGACACCGAATATAAGTAAATGAACTCCCCACACACTCACCCCGTGCTAAAATACCTCCATTCCATTCAATTCGACGCCTTGTATTCCTGTCAGATTGACGCAGTGCGTCTCACACAACTTATCTCGCCGAAGTCAATGTGGCAACGGAAACGGAAGACCTGCGAAACCTCTGCTTCTGATTTCACTGTGCGTATCCCGGTCCCAGACGCGTGTTGGACCGGGGTCATGACTCGGCGCTTTGCGAAAACCGCCTATTACCAACACTCTCCACTCCCGAAGCAATAGTTTTGGCATCTACAATCAACGCTTTGCCCCCTCGTGAAGCTGTGCCTGGGTTAACGGAATTGCCACGCAGGACAAGAGATCATTGCCGAGCGCGCACCACGGTCCGGATGGAGAGCGGTGCCGAATAAACATCCGAAAAATAGAATGAACTCAACGTAACGGCTCGATCTCGAAACCTGTCGTTGGGTTCTCGATGCTGACGCCTGATCCAGTTTTGCCGTGACCAAGGTAAGAAGAGGTAGTCCAGAGAAGTCGAGTGCTGAGTCGCTCTGCTTGTACGTACGTGCATCCATGGAGCTTGCGCCAGTCGCTCCTAGCCCAGCAATTTAATTTTTGTTTACGACGGCTTTGTTTGTCATGGCGGTTCCTTCAGTGACCGATGTAAGATAGGGTAGTCCTGAGAAGTGAAGTGCGGCACCGCTCTGCTTGTACGCGTTAGCGTCTACAACTCGAGTCGACGTCATAACACCGTTCATGGACAAGTTGCGAAGTCCACTGATGTTTTTGTTGCTGTCCATGGTAAGAAATTTCCCTGTCGCGGCCGTTCCTTCCTTTACACCGGATTTGAAGGTTGAGTCACCAAGAACAAGGCGTTCTCCATTCATGTAAATACTCTGTGCGTTAAGATTTCCTCTCACATCCATGTACCTGAACGAACGGTGTCCCTACTGATATTTCTCCAGATTTGCTGATCAAAGACTGCGAAGTTAAGGAACGCCGACCCGTTAACGTCAACCTTAAACAAATGCGAATCGCCAAGCGAAAGTGCACCGGCGCATATACTCGCGGTCTGCAAGTAGGTGCCGCTGATCATAGTGCCGACGAGTCAATTACCATACCCAAGAGCGAAGAGCATCCCTGCTGTTCCTGTCGCGGGCGGCAAGTCAATATGGAGGCTACCGTAATCGTTAAAGTGGCGCTCGTACCTGTCGCACAATCCCTCCTACTCTGATCCACCACTACTTGTAGAAATCGTCTGAACTGCTTCCGCTTGCAAGAAGCAGTCCCAGCCACGTCGCACTTGCAACCGTTGTTGTTTCATTCGGGTCACCCGAGGCCACTGGCCCAGATCCCAGATCATTATCCATTTGATACCGTTTGGCGATAATCCTTGAGTCATAGACGTTGATAGGCAATGCGTTGATCACGAGTGCATTATCGATAATCGTAATGAACGAGAAATTTACGACTGTGCTCCGTACAGGTTTTCCCGAACGGTCAGGTCAGAGCAGACATACGCACGTTTCGCGACTGCCAGGCCGCCGACAACGGTCAGCGCACCTTCACTTGTAACACTGGTCCCATCCGTGTAGCCGCCTCGACCTCGTCAAACTGGGATTTGTCGAAGGCTAATAGCTGCTCGTGCAGAGTTTAAATAAATGTTAGTGCTCTTGAGACTTCTGACCCGTCACCCTCAAATGATGCCGGTGCACAATAAACGTATTTAACACAAGCATGTTAACTAGAACAAAAAGATTGAGTGGTAGTATTTCTTCTGCTTGTACACGTGCTGCACACTATTTCGCTTTTGTCTGCCAGACCTTCTAGAAGACACCGGAGAAGGTGATGTAGGAGGTGATGTCGGGGCCGGATCGCCGACTTCATCAGATATTGGTTTGTATGTGTGTGATATTACATTGGTCGACACAAGCGGTACTGCAAAAGCTACGACTGCTGTATTAGTGTATCTCATCTCTTGTTATTTCATTAACAACAAACATACACATCGCACTGCGATGTTGCCGGGATCGTACAGATCGTTCGAGCACAGGTGATGAACACCAAGGCTATACACAGAGAATGGGTCCGCGTTTATCAGCTCGGGGTTGATGCAGTCCGAAGAGTTGCCCTTCATGGTATCGACGGTGTCGATTTGGCATCGAGAAGTGTGGTTAGGGTTTTGGGGTTGGATCTGCAAGGAAAACTGCACAGTGAGAGAGCTGCTGAGGCGTCAACCAGCACGAGACTGCTCCAGATGACGCAACTTTGTCCTATAGTCCATACAATGTCCTATATACTTTACAATCACACAAATAAACGATTCTTTCACCCGGAACTTACAACAGCTAGCGCCTTGGACATATAGCGAGGACCACATGATGAGCTGCTTGGCAAGCATTGCTTGTTAATCATGTCACAATCATTCCAGCTTGACACACATGGTGATGTTCTATCCTGACAAGTGCACCTAACGTTTGTCAGGTGCGTTTCTAGATCTCACTCGTACAAAATATTACTGTTTAAGAGGGACAGAGCACGCACTGAAGGTTTAGTAGCAGTAAAATGAGAACTGAGCAAAGTACTGGATACTATATCAATATGAGCAGTACTATAGTACTGTTTTGTGATGCCACCTCGATTTACTACCAAGCCCTGCCTGATGCACAGGATTCATAGCACGGATTGCGTTTGCAGCAGGTCTAGACCTGCGCACGGTAGCATCTGCACTCTGACTTTCCCCTTGGTCTCAGTTGTAAACTGTGTTATCCTTGTCCTTGAATCCATAGCATCAACACCCACCTCTGTATCCTTAGTATCTGCAGTAGCCCTGAGCTATGCGATCAAACCTTGATCGACACTTGACGCTTCTCAGACAGTTAGGGTGGCGCAGGTGTCGCTCCTGACGATGCGGCGACAACTGGAGCTGCTTCTCGGCCGCCACCCTTTGTGCTTTACCTGCTTGCGATTCCAGAGATCTGCGTCTCGTCCCAAAATCCAGAAGCGAGAGGCAACGCAGCCATAAATCTCGAACAGTCCGTCTCGCTCTCAATGCCCTCCCCCGTACCCCCGTACATTCCTGCACTAACCCGGCTACTCGAATAAATAAGTACACCCGTCGTGTTGGCAGGGCCAAGATATGGGCCTTAGAGGTTAAGCCAGTTCATTACATTCATTGTCATTCTTGTCACCAAAAAGCGTCGATGCCATGAATCGAGCCATGTTCGACTCGCTCCAGCAGCCGCATTCGATTCTCCGATAATATACCATAGTCACCTCGTACGACCATCTCGTCGGTACACAGAGCCAAGAAGCCTTGATTTTGCACTTCAGCCCGCCGAAACATCCTGCACATTGAAAACAAAACGTAGCTAGCAAGATAGCGAGACCATGACAGTGCTTAGATAGTTTCGTATCGACTAACTAGGTTCCGGCGGATAGGCTGGGAGGTAGATTTTAAAGGTGAAGAGTCATGGTTGTTTTTTTCATGGTACTTGAGGTATTTCTTAAAAATGTGGAGCACATCGAGCACGAATAGTGAGCATGAAAAGAGTTTCTTATTTTTATTGTGTCCGAGAGTTATTACGCGCTTTACGAATTCCAATATCCTTCTGGTGGATGCCTATTTTCAATTTTGCGAGAAAACATGATACTTTCTTAGGATTCGATTAGAATGACATTCCCAGCGGTTTAATACTATGGTGTCATGCCTCTAACAGCTACTGCAGATGTCATGATATTGTGGCTCTAAACGAACATGCCATAAACTACATAGTATGTACAGAGTAGCATATTATGCTACTCTGTTCTTTTATCGCTGTTCATCATTTCTCTTTGTTCATTATTATTCGTTTATTTCTCGTTTCGTTCATGTTTTCTCGTTCATTTCTCGCTGTTGTTCGAATGTCGTTAGTGACGAATGTTGCTTGTGTCGGCTTCTGTTAATCCCCGTTGGGCTTCCGGTAGCTACCTTTGGTACCTACCTCCCAGCATAAACTATAACAACATCAACAACGTCTCGGAACCTGGTACCTGTGAGTAAGGATGGTCCTATGATTAGTAGTAGTACTAATTACTCGGACATATCTGCAATCGGCGACAAACAGATCGATGCAGCTATACAAGGGCTGCAACAGCATCCCCCTTCTTGAGTGCCTTCAACACGGGATCCAACAGGATATTCAAAATCGCGGCGATTCCAGAAGACGTACCTTAGCACGTGTTAAGTACGCTAAAAGCATGGAGAAGCAATGTCTCAGTCATTTAAAAAATGACTGCATTTAATGCTTCCCGCCGTCGAGAGCAGACTTGAATGTTTGCTATTGAAACCATAATCATCAAGATCATATGAGACCCCTTCAAACAAAATGTTACTAATGCGCCTTTTGGTGATTTCGAGATATTGGCCTACAAAGTTGAGCCACCCATTTTCGTACTTACACGAACTTCGGAGAAATCGGCATTTGAAAATAAATTACGCCGAGGACACACACCACACGCCACCTGATGCAGCACTCGCAAGAACCAGGACAAGAGCAGTCATGCGCCGATGCAGAGCCATCTCCAGCAGCGTCGTGTCACGGGGAGAGCGTATCGATGCACCACTGAGTGAGGCCTCTGAGAGCGACTGGTCCGAGAATGCCTCTCCGGTTGCCTCTGTGGTCGGCGACGAAGACTACGAGACACACGAGAGCTGTGAGGACGTCGAAGCAGATGATGAAGACCTGAGCTCCTACCTTTATGACGAATCGATTCAGGACAAGGCTCGCCGCTTCGTAGCTGAAGATCCGTGCGAAGCCAAGTGTTTGAAGGGGAAGGAGGAAGGCGTGCGGGCCTTTTTGCTGTCGGTGTCCGGGATGGAGAAACGAAGCGCACGACGAGCATTATGACGGCGCTGTCCGTGCTCATGAAGGCTGACACAGTTAGGAGGCCTAGAGGCGAGGGGATTCGCGACAAATTTCCGTACGTGCTGCCTCTGGTTGGTCGCGTTTGCGCGTTGAGCTTCTGTGCTTGCTATGGAATTACACGCGTAACCATGCAGCGCTACAAGACACAGATACGGCACGGGTCGTTCACTGCCAAGGCCCATGGCAATATTAAGAACAAGAATGCCGCGGTGATTGATCTTAGCTGGCTTACGAGCTGGTTTGAGGGTTTGCTAAAGAAGTAGGTGACGTGGTACCTGTTCGGGTACGTATAAAGAAGACGCAAGACGGAAAGCTGCGCAAGTACTACAGCTCAGATGAGTACACATTTCTGCCGGCCTATTTTACGTGAGACCGCTTGTACGACGAAATGCATGAGTTCGTGGAGCAGTCTCGTATTCGCCGTCGAGAGCCTGCAAAATCTACGATGCTGAAGCTGCTAACCCTACACTGTCCCAACATTCGGATTCGGTCCCCCGGGACAATGTCTGCGATGTGTGCTCTGTGCACTTAACCAAGATGCGGCATGGATCAGCAACAGCGGATACGACAGAGGAACTTGGACGACACACGGAAGCGGCGCGCTGCATGAGGTGTTATGACATTAGTATCTTTTCGTTTTGTTTGATGTTAATAACCGTTTGCTGTTTGATTTGATTAGGCAGGAGTACAAGGCTGACATGAAGACTGCCAGTGACGACCACGCAGTTCTAGTGATGAACTTCAGCCAAAATCTCACGTGTCCTAGTGTCTCCGACACTCCTTCTATGTGGTATTTCCTGTCTCTGCTCTCTATCAGTGTGTTTGGGATATACTTCGCAAACGACTCTACGCAACACAACTACGTGTACGATGAACGCGTCAGCGGGAAGGGAACGGACCAAGTTAATTCTATGCTGTTTGACTTCCTGAAGACCAAGGTCATCGCGCGCAAGATCCGACGTCTAACTGTATACGCCGACAATTGTGGAGGGCAAAATAAGTCGAACCACGTCATCCATTTTTTGCTGGCTCTTGTCGATCAAGAGTTGTTCGACCGTGTCGATTTCAAGTTCTTTGTCCGTGGCCACACCAAGAACGCATGTGATAGAGGGTTTGGCCAGATCCGCAATCACATGGCGCGCGTAGACTGCTGGACGGTTGAGGGAGTGGTCGAAAACGTCGTCGCTGCAGCCAAAACCTCGCAGGTGAGGCATATTCAGCGGGGAGACGAACTTTTCAAAGACTTTAAGACAGTGTTGTCTGAGCTGTACAAACCACTATCAGCGGTGCAGAAATATCACATCTTCTCCAAGAAGAAAGAAACCCCTGGTGTGGTCGAGAGCAAGACGGCCCGGGGCAGTGAGGGGTGCTAGACGACGTGCGTCGCTGTATTGACGAAGTGAAGACGACTGGCAGCAAAGTTTCTGTGATGTTCAATACTCACCTACACGCTCTCCCACCGCCCAACCCGAACGCTGAAAAATCGAGCAGATGCACAAGAAGGTCCGGCCATTTGTTCCAGAGCAGTTTCAAAATGACGACCTGTACGCTGCACCAACAGCAACCGAAGCAGCTCAGTCGAAAGAAACGAAGAAGGCGCGTCTGAAACGCCGCGCCGAGATGTCTTTAGAAGCTAAACGAATTCAAGATGAACGGGCAGCAGCACCGTCGTTCGTGGCACAGCTCCAAGAAGCTATGAGTGAGATTCAGCAATCTGAACACCAGTCGCAGTCCAAGACCTCGAATCGACGCGCCAACAAGAAGAAAGCGAGGAAGGAATCTCAACGATAAGCCAAATAAAACGATTTGATACTTATCGATCCTTGTCCACACTCCAGTTTTTTAAAATGATACTAATGGCAGATACGCCGAAAAAGCTATTTCCGACATGTTAGACAACGAGTTTGTATGTGAAAATTCTCCAGCTGATCCTTTTCACATTTTTAAGCATAAAAACCAAAATAAAAAATTGCACTTTTTAATTTCACCGGAGATAATTTTTTAAACACATTTTTTTAGCTTCTGGTGGACACTTTGGGTCGGGAAAGGGCTTAAAATGACCGCAAGACACTGCTCTACAAGGAGTTGGTCTTCGTTTCAATTACACCAAAAGGCGCATTAGTAACATTTTGTTTGAAGGGGTCTCATATGAGCTTGAGGGGAGGTGGCTATTAAAATATACTTTCAAGGTAAATTGACATGAGAGGTAGATTGGGATATTTTCAGTGATCACGATTCGTTCAGGAAAAATGAACTTTATTTTGAGCGCCTCTGGGGTGGGGAAACTGAGTTCAGTTGAGCTGTCAGCTCCACCGCCTCAGCTTAACTTTGCCCGACCATACACAACGATCACTAGTGGATGGATTGCATTAAAAACGTATTAATCTGTCACTGTCTAAATTTGAAGAATGGTTTGTTTATGCGAATTTACTGTTTGGCATTGCTTTCGATGCGCTTCGCGACTACCGCCAATGCGTCAGCGCCTCGAGATGCTGCACGAGAGGAATTCCTTGCACGTGGTAGCGAGCTAAGTACTCGCGGTTCTTGGTGCGCTGCTCGATGTTCCACCTGCAATCAGAAGAACAGGCAAACACAAATTAGCTGTCAGTCACGACATCCCAAAGCTGACGTTTTAGTCTTTGCTGGTCGTACCGTCGGCGGACGCGACGGAAGCGTACGCGGTGCTCCTTGAGAAGCTCCGAGTGAGAGACGTCGCAACGCGAGTTGATGATGTTCTGTTATTGGCAACATCATTAGTCATAGAAGTACTGCACATCAACGAAGGTCAAGGTAGCCAGTCGAACGACGAACCTCTGAGTGGGCGGGTGGGATTTCTCCGTGCCCCTGCTTGACGTCGTCCATGTTGCTGCTCTTATGCGCAACTCCACGGGACGGACGCTTCTTAGATTTGGACTGCAGGAATTCAAAGCTCATTTAGCACCAACCTCAGCGTTGCAGACAGCAGTGCTTTACCCAACAGACATTCAGCAGTACCTTCACCAGAATCTGGGCAGACGTGCGGGGACTTCTACAAGGATACCCATATCCACGATTCAACATTGGCAAAGACACAATTTGTCAAGCTTTCTAGTTAACGCTGCGAAAAACAAATCTCAAATTTAAAAAAGTCAAGTACCTACCTCTGCGAGCGCGCCGTCGCCCTCACCTTCTGCAGCGCACTTGTATCTGTCGTCTGTCCGTACAAAAAGTCCACATCCACACAAGAATTAGTTCGCTTAAACACTCCCCAAGTAAAAAAACTCATTTGTACGTGTTCAAAAATGCCAGAAATGTTGGACGGCGAGTCCGTTCCCAGCGCGCGTTTCTCCTCCATCGGCATGGGCAGCGCCACCGCGTGGTTGCTCAGCATAATGAGCTCCTCCGCCACGCGGAACGTCTCGGCGTCGTGGCCCAGGGGCCTGGTGGTGCTGCTGTTCGTGTCCAACATGTTGCGTCGCAGTCTTGACAAATTGCCGCTAATTTGGAGTGCGCTAGTGATGAAGATGCGACTTTTTGTGAGAGTGGAAGGACTGGTGGGGCCTTGAGGGTGGAGATGGGTCTATGGGCGGCGTCTGCTGCCTTGCTGCTGCCTTGCACTTGTCTTGGGGACCGTCGAAGGAGCCGGCGTGTGGAATTTGAATTGGGGAGGGAAGTGACTGGGTTTGTGTAAGTGACAAATAACTGGTCTTTTGTATCGGACCCGTTTTGGGATGGGTTCCTGGGTATACAAACGTAGTCTGGGGTTTCTAGCGATTATTACTGGCAGTTTAGAAAGTAAGCATACGTGTCAGTAAACAGGGATGTCAGTATCAGTTTGCTTACCCGCGTTTTTATTCGACCCGCCAAAACGGCCCATGTCAAAAGTCGATTCAAATTTGAATGTGACATACTGAAATTTGTGTGGCATGCTCCTAGTGCTCCTTCTACAGTAGGTGGTGCTCCAGCTCACTCTGTGTGTCGTGCATAGTTTTCGGTCGTTCGGTCTTAAATAGGCAAGTTGTCACCAAAGAGCGTCAGCGATAAAGCTGAGTCCGCTGCGGACGGAGGAAAAGGTTGCCGGCTTGGGCCAGAGGCCCCTCCGCCTCCACCACTTCCACCACTGGGGCCTCCGCTGTCCGGCTTGATCATCTTCGAGTGGGTCATGCACATGCCTTGGCGCTGGGCCCACTTGTCACAACCAGGGGCGCTGCACTTGGCGCCGCCGCCGTGCTTCCGGCACAACCTTTTCAGATGTGCTTTCTTCTCGCAGCCAGCAATGATGCAGGGACGGCCTCCGCCGTGCATCTTGCACCTGCCGTGGCTCTGTGACGCCCGGGTGCACTCTGGTTCGGTGCACCGTGAGCCACCGCCGTGACGGATGCACAGTCCACGGCTCTGGACGCTCTTGGTGCAGCCTGGATGCGAACAACGCTTCGAACCGCCGTGCCGCTTGCATCGGTTGAACGCTCGCGCTTGACTCTTGCAGCCTTCGACGCTGCACAATTTGCGGCGATCGGGAGAAAACTTGGGCTCAGGAACTGTGCGCATTGTCGCAAAGGGCTCGATGAGCCCACGCTTGCTGCTGCCGCTACCAACTGCTGCAGTCAAACCGGCAAAGTCCGAAGGCGGGGACGTGCTGCTGCCTGGGGTCAAGCGGTGGGCGGAAGGAAAGTTGCACATTGGCAATGACATTGGACCCCTCAAGGATGCAGCCACCATCATTGGCAGAGGACTGCCGAACGGTGTTGGTGCATCACGAGTGATATCGCCGAAATCATCGCTTTGCTCGTCCAAGTCGGGAGGCTGCTGCTGTTGCAATCCAAAAGTTGAAGGGAGCGTTGGAACTGGATTGATGCGGCGTGATTATCCGCAAAACCTGCATATAAGTAAATACATGGTACGCGCCCACAAAGGTTAGTAAAGCATGCTCTTGTGGTGGCTCGAATAAAGCTCTTGGATGCCATTCGTACCTTCCGGAAAATAGCCCAGAGACGACCGATCAACTTGCTGTGGTATCGGTGGCGTGTAGCTGCTTCCCATGGCTGATTGGAACTGTGAAAATTGCGTCAGCGGCAGTGGCGAGGGCGCTAACTGTCCGTACTGTTGTTGCTGATGAATTTGCTGGGGCTGCTCTGGCTGGGGCCGAGGCTGCTGGATTGGCGAGAGGCAGGAACCTTCATCAAACCCCCGTTCTGTGGGGAGAAGAACTGCTGAAAGTCCGAATCTTCTTCGAGCTGTGGCACATTCACGGTGCTCAGTGGCTGAAGCAGCATGCCTCCGTTTCCGTTGCTCCCAAAGGTGCCCGAGCCTTCGGCCTTGAATGGCATGACTGGTGGCGGCGGTGCCAAGGTGCTTGGTGGAGTGACATAGCGACCGGATACTGGCAGTGTACCCTGCTGCTGGAGCTGCTGAGTGTCAACATCTCCGCTATCGTAGCTCCACTGAGACCGCTGCTGTCGACGCAGTTGGTGCGGAAGTGGGGACTGGTTGTGTGGGACTTGGAATGCGGCAGATTTGTTCCACTCCATGCCACCGATGGACGAGGCGAGTGCGGAGCTCTTCCCAGATTCCCGTTGGTGACGGAACTGGAGCACACGAGACCTGGCAGCAGTCTATCAGTGCAGTGCGTGACTGAGCAAAAAGCGCACGGGAGGGGGTGGCGAGAATTCTGGGACCATCGCTCTGCTCGGCGTGAAATCGCTTCAAATTCAAGGACGGTCGATTCCCGTCCCAAGTGTCGACTGTCATCCGTCACGAAACCTGCGGAGAAGCACGTTGACAACTTGGGATGCAGCACAAAAGGAGGACTACTTGCCTTTCGGGGGTCGAATAAGGACAACTTCGACGTGGCTCATACAAACTTCAAGCTGCTCGAATGGTACCACTTGCATGGTACATCACCACTGCTCATTCAATTATTCAGTTGTTCCTTCTAAACTGCCCCGATCGGCCAACTTCCTACAGTGACAACCACATAATCGACACTTTCGAGTAACCACACGCTGCAAACAGCAGCAACGGCCGATACTCATCGTGCGGACACGACGGCCGCAGCCTTCCAGCAGTCGTCACCATGGCGGCTCGACTGCTTCTGGCTCGCTCTGCAGCTCGTCTGCGTTGCTCCTCGTCCGCACTCCATGTGCCGCTCTCTTCATCCTCACGCAGCGTCCTGAGTCGCTTGTTAGCGTCGCCATCGGTCCGCTCCATCCCGTCCATCCAAATTGTGCGTTTCCGTTCCCAGTCGACCACCGAGAAGGTGGACAAACCAGACCCTGCAGTACAGCTCAAGGAGGACGCTTTCGCCTTGGAGAAGGACACGTGGGCGGAGCGCCATTGCCCCGAATGGATGGTGCCCTACGTCCAGCTGTCCCGCATCAACCGCCCCTCCGGCACCTTCATGCTGCTCTGGCCGTGCTTCTGGAGCATTTCGATGGCGGCTCCTGCTGGGCAGCTGCCGGACGTCAAGATGCTCGCGCTGTTCGGCACTGGCGCTTTCATTATGCGCAGTGCCGGCTGCACCATCAACGACATGTGGGACAAGAACTTTGACAAGCAAGTGGAGCGGACCAACAAGCGGCCGCTGGCTGCTGGCAAACTCACGTACCCGCAGGCCTGGGGCTTCCTTGCGGGTCAACTTTCTGCGGGTTTAGCGGTGCTGCTGCAGCTCAATTGGTACAGCGTGGCGTTGGGAGCGTCCTCGTTAGCGCTGGTTGGAGCGTATCCGACTATGAAGAGGTTCACGTACTGGCCGCAAGCGTTCTTGGGACTCACGTTTAACTACGGCGCGTTGCTGGGCTGGGCGGCTGTGCACGGATCGTGTGAGTGGCCGGTGGTGCTGCCGCTGTATGCGGGTGGTGTGGCATGGACGCTGGTGTACGACACGCTGTACGCCCATCAGGACAAGAAGGACGACATCAAGATCGGAGTGCGCTCAACCGCGCTGCTCTTCGGTGACAAGACTATACCCGTCTTGAATGTCTTCTCAGCTGCCGCTATCGCTGGCTTTGGCACTGCCGGGTACATGGCGGGGCTGGACTGGCCGTTTTTCCTCGGCCTCACGGGAGGCGCGGCACAATTGGCCTGGCAGGTGAACACTGCGAAGCTGGATGACCCCATTAATCTGCAAGCCCGTTTCGCGTCCAACAAGTGGTTTGGTGCGCTCATGTGGGCGTCGGTCGTTGCTGGTAACATCCTATGATGGATGTTTTCCTATGAACTATAGTTAAATAAACTAGGATACATCTGAGCTAGGGAAATACTTGTACCGGTGCGGCACTTCAGGCACCGCCGGTGCCTGAAGTTCGTGAAAATTTATTTTTGCATTTGACATGGCACCTCCTGGTAAGTATCTTTATTGCTGCTGAGGGCGAGGTAGTAATAAATAAATATGAGCACTTGTGCTCGTGCCCTCGAGTGCAAACAATCTCGACGCTAAGGATGCGTCCTACCAGCTTTGGAGATCTCTTCAGTTAGTGCGTCGTCGCTCATGACTTTCGAGGCTGTTTTCGACCGAACGCACTTCAACGTCGTTGCGAGCCCATGCCAGCTCAAATCCTTGGCCAATACTTCTGCAATTGAAGGCATCTTGCTTGCTGAGCAATGTTTACGGTAGCTTCAAGGTGACATACTCACCCATCACCCCACCCCCAAAGTCGGACGATTGAAGATACCTTGCATGGATTGCATTATCCAAGTGGGGCCGTCAGGTGCAGCGTTGCCCCACATCGCAGCACTTCTTGAGTAGAGACTATAATAGTTAGGTACACATGTAGCAAGCACCTCGGCCAGTTTTCCTTGTCACACGGGGCCGGTAGCACTCAATTGTTCTCAATGAACAGAGGACAAGATCGGCCCACCACATCTGCTCGGCACCCGAAACCTTGAACTTCAGCCTTTGCATGCACTGGCGGACGGCCTTGCAGATGGCTGCCACCAGCTACCGCTACCTGAAATGTACTGCCGACGATCGCCATTTGCGAGCTTCGAGCGATTATGACGTGGGCAAATCTTGGAAGGGTCGGAAGGAACAAAATAGGCTTGGGCTCAGTAAAGTCATGTCTACGGCGCTTGGGTACGTGCCGAGCGGCTGGCTCGTTTCTTCAAGGTTTAGCGCAACCTTCGCACGACCTGTGTACAACCTTCGCGCGACCGGATCACAAAGAAAAGTGGCGCTTCTTTCTGAAAAAGCGCCGTCGCATACAAACCGCCAGTCAAAGTGATCGGAAACCAAAACTCATTTTGCAGCCGCGAGTTCGAGCCAATCGCGAATCAGTAACGCACAAGGCAGGAACGCAAATTCTCGGAAGGAGACCAAAAAGCAGGCAGGCAGCTGAGGTGCTTTAGACACACCAGGTAAAGCGAAGCTCTGCCTAAAGCGACGAGGCGCACGGCAACACGAGGCGCAGCGCAGTAGCAGCGAGGTTCGACACTCCGCGGGACAAGACGGCGCTCGAAATTGCAGGCGGCGAGGCGCTCTTTAGCCAGGGCGGCGGGGGCGCCGACGAGCCCTGGGCGCTGGGGCTCTCGGGGGCGGCGCGTGGGACGCGTCCCCAAATAATTGGTACAGCTCGACGGCGGGGGCAACCTCAACCGCAACCGCAACGTCAACATCGGGCCGGACCCACAACCGCAAAAGCGCAAATGTGCGTAAAGCGAAAGGGGGCCCTCGGACGCCTCAAGTTTCGAAATGGGTAACTTGGACCATTTGCGCATGCAGATGCCACATCGACTACCAGGAAGCGCACAGCAACAGGTTTCTCAGGTCTCACAGGTCGTTGGGGCATCACACCTGCCGCATCGAGTGAAGGGGAATACCGGTACGACGACCGGTAATACCGCGCCCTACTTCCACCACTTCCTGGACCGGACCAGCAGCAACAACAGCTCGACTAACTCGCTGCTCTTCAACCCGCCCAGCAGCTTTGGAGACGTCTCGTCCGTCCCGTCGACGACAGCAGGCAAGCGGCCGCGAGTGAGCCCCAATTCCAGCTTCTTAGCCCCATACAGCGCAGTAGGATTCCCGTCGCCCCCGTCAGCTTATGACACAGACCACCCGCTGCCAGACTTCAACGCCAATTGGGGCTTCAACAGCCGCAATGTGACGCGCGGGACGTCATCAGGCAGTGCACCGACGAGCAGCAACGTCGTGACGACGGCCAGTCATAGCAGCAGCAGTGGCAGTTCCAACTCGACAGCAAGTTTGAGTGCCATTGGGTCGGGACTGGCGTCCCCCACTGGGACGTCCATGTTCACCGTGGACTCGCTGCTGCCGGACTATGAGACGGGGCTGTATTCGCTCTGGAGCACCACCGCAGCATCGAATGTGATGGGGTACGAGCCGGAAAATGAAGCAACGCAGAACCAGCAACAGGTCCAGCAGCAGCCGCTGTACCTGAACTCGGAGGAGGAGCTCAAGATGGACTACCCGCAGCTGACGGAGTTTAATCAGGGAGATCTGGACTATCTGTGTGAGCCGATGGAGGGAGGACCGTCGCCCACAACACCACTAGGCACGACGGGGAACGGTATGATGAAGATGGACCATTTGGTGACGACGGACAGGAGGGTAAATACGGGGCTGTAGTGACGACAAGAGAGTCGTCGTTGGATCGGTTGTTGGCACCACCCACATTGGACTATGGTGATAAGCGTGAACGCAGCGTAACAGGTGAAGACGCTGCTTCAGGACGCACGACCAAGAGAACTCGTGGAGTGTACAGCGAGGCGTACCCGACAGCATCGACTAGTAGTAGTGGTAGTGCGGCTGCTACTACTCATATGACAAGCAGTACCAGCTCATTCCGGAGTCTGGCGAGAAACACACAGATCGAAACAAAGCGAGAGAGTATGCCGTCGCTAGGGTCTTTGCACAGCGGAACGGCAGCGACAGTGTCGGCAACAGCCTCAAGTGGGGCAGCGTCGACCACGAGTACGATCACAACGGCAGTAGCAACGTCTCCAAAGAAGAAGGGTAGTGCGAAACGGCCTCGGAGCCGACAATGCGACTATCCGGGCTGCGCGAACCGAGCCCGGTCACATCAGAAGTGCAAGAAGCACGGCGGCGCTCACCAATGCGTGTTTGAGGGCTGCACGAAGAACAGTCAGAGCCGCGGACTGTGCATTGCACACGGCGGCGGTTCCCGATGTAAGATGGACGGCTGTGTCCGTGCGGCACAGTCGAAGGGTCTGTGCAAATCTCATGGAGGCGGCGAGTACTGCGCTGTGGAAGGCTGCCGCAAGAAGGCCCATTTGAAGCACTTGTGCCGCACTCATGGCGGCGGTGTGCGCTGCAAGTTTGCGAAGTGCTCGAAGTGGGCACAGCGCAAGGGCTGGTGCATGGCCCACGCCAAGGAATTTGTGGGCACAACATGAGGAAGGAGATTCAAACAGGCATGCCCGTCAACTTCAGGGGTGCACTCGGCAGCGAGCGAATATGCTTGTGCTGAGCTGAAGCAAAGTCTGCGGATCTGCAGCTTGGAGGTGGAGGGTTCTCCTTCAGTTTAATTCTTATTGGAGTGGAGATCTATTATAATTTCACATGGTATTTTGCAGAGAGCGATGAAGGTGTGGGCGTTGTGTCCATCTCTTCAACGCTATCTAGTATAATATAGCGATTTTTATCATCGAGGTGTTTGTTTCTTTCTCGTTGAGTTTTGAAGCAGTATCTTCGAAATCAGTGATGCATGCGGCCAAGAACGAGAAGTGCAAGTAGGTATTAATAAGAACTCAACGCTCAACTGTATCACTTATACATGCCTGCAAATTACTTAAAAAGCTAGCATGCACAGCCAGTTGAGAGCACCTGCAGGTTTGTTTTCGGAGCCGTAATGTCATACGTTCAGGTTGTTGTTCTCCAGTTTGTTGATTGTTTGCATCGCATTATCTATCCCAACAGCTTTCGGGCGGGTGAAGTGAACGTATTGGCAGTGCGGGTAGTACTCAGTGCAACCGTGGTGCTCGTCCCAGTAAAAGATGAGTCGATCGGGCACGAGCGCGTACAGAAAGTCGAGATACAATAGTCGACGGTACCGCTTTGCGTGAAGGGCTTGCATAATCCAAGCCCAATTCCGTGTCAGCCAAGACGCGTCTGACGATGTGCAGAGGATACCGATATTGAAAGGTTCGAGCGTGCGGTGACCCCAAAAATGTTGTACGTGAGCGAGTTCGAGCGGCTGGTGCGCACGCAGAGCATCCGCGAAGTGGACTTCGTGAAAAACAACGTCGCTCTCCACCAGGCAGGCGATCTTCGTTCGATTGCTAAACTGTTGGGATTGTTGTTGGTCAAGCTGGTGCCAAAACTGGAGAAGAAAATTGTATCGAAGCACGTCGGCGGACCAAGCGTTAAGCTGCATGTCAACAGTATAGCGCTGGGTCATACTTGTTTGGTTGTTCACATAACGGTGAATTGCTTCAATATCATCCATGTAGCCAAGTCGTGGGTTGTACAACTGGAAGAACTGAACGTCGCTTTCAGCATCGAGCGGAATACTTGGTGCATCGTAGTGTGCGAGGTCTTTGATTTCAAACTCTCTCAGCACGATCAGCGCGAATAAATTGGCGCAAAATGTCAGCACCGCCAGGGCACATACGCCGTGTTTGGACTGGATGGTACCCTGGAGTATTTCTTGTCGATGAGTTCTTGATCAGTTATGCTCCTGTCGGTGCAGTTGGCGTACGCTGAGACGAGCACTACTGCATTCACGAGCATCCAGTATGCTGCAAACGGTGGGTTGATTATGACTGCGAAGAGCATCCAAATCGAAATACCAGCGACTGTAACGCGTGTGTATACGCAGCTTGTGGGTCTTGACGTCGGTCGAATGTTAGAACCAGAT
Source organism: Phytophthora constricta (assembly GCA_011947335.1). Taxonomy (NCBI): domain Eukaryota; phylum Oomycota; class Peronosporomycetes; order Peronosporales; family Peronosporaceae; genus Phytophthora; species Phytophthora constricta. The sequence goes on from JAAVTI010000191.1 coordinate 49,073, forward strand.
AGGAGGGTTGTAACCGAGAGTGAATCAAATTCATCATCGTCAACTTGATCAATGCGGATCTGCTGTGTGCTTGCGAGTCGTGAAACCATTTTTTGATTTGCCTAGCGAAAAGGTTGGCTCTTCTTCAGCAACTTGCAGTCGATCAAGTCACGTGGGTGTCGGCCAGTAATTTACCCGGCGTGGAGATTATGTAGTTGAACCGAGAGCTTACGGTGAAGTCGCGACACGGCAGGCAGGTGGCTCCTCAGGAAAGAACATAACTTCGTAAGTGCATGACGCCAAGCTAGCAGACTCATTTAAACTTTCTCACCACACAGAGGACACCTTAGACCCAATCCGGAAGCTTGTAAATAGCTTTTTGTTGGGCGACCGTCAATGGAGCGGACCGCAGCGAACCAAGAACCCAGTGAACCAGGTTGGTTAGGGCCGTTCTTAACAAAGATCACGGGTTGTGATCCTGGAGGTGTGCTCCTGTGACTGTTCCAAATTGGACGATGTTCACAACTATACTTGGACGAGCTGCTTGTCGGGGTTTTCGACTTTTGTGCTGGCACAACACCAACCAGAGGCACACCTTCTAAAATAGCACCTACCACCAGGTTATTTGTTGCGCTCGTCATCGGATTACGATACGATACCCTTAACAAAGACAAGCTGTTCTGACGAAGTAATTCGCAGCGAAGAGAAAATTAACTAAACCAGTAAATATCTATTGGTTTCGTTGTCAGCGGGGTGCAAGACAGTAGAAGTTCGCTGAAAAGCATACTGTTGCGCGCGGCCTCCGAGACAAAAATGCATTGTTGCTGCCTCTGGTGTTGCCTACGGTGTTGCTGACGTCCTGACATGTCTCAATCCGTCAGGTGCTGCCCTAAAACATCAATTTGCGAACATATTATTTGATCCAATTGGTCGGTTACTGAGAGCTAACCTGGGATCCGTCTAAGAACATCCAGTGGAGAATTCGACTCCCTTTCGAACGAGAATCAGTGCATTTCGTCTGGTGTACGAGTCGACGCGTGGAAGACGACGCACACCGACAGCAAGCTCCCACGCGACGTACCTCGACTGCTCCACGAAATTTGCAAATCAAAACCAGTAGAACGCTTTGAAAAACGAAATCAATAGATATCTACTGGTTTATTTAAATTCCTCCAAAGCAAACGGTAAGAAAGAATCTACGCGAATCTGTCCTTTTCGGCTGGACCGTTTTTTTAGAGCTCATAATTAGATACAGCGGACATCGTGGATCTTGGCAAATGAGGCTTCGTGGAAAATGATGGCAGCAAACGCACACAATGTCGAGCTGCAGCGACATCAGTCAATGCTACTTGAAATACACAATATAATAAGTATGTCAAATATACTCTTGTATGCCATCCAATGTCGTCCAACAAAAGCGAGCATCTGACTCCACCAAATACTTCGAGCCGAAGTGGTAGGCACGAACGAAAGACACTGCGCGTCTCATCCACAAATAGGGAGTCGACCAACCAACCACAGGGGACGCAGTCTCCGCCACTAAGTGCAGCCAAGTTCAGACACACCTACCCCAAAGAAGTTAAACACTCAATACCTGAAGTCAGAAGCCTTCCTATCCCAACCCTGGACTCAAAGGTGTCCGACGTTTTTTTAATTACATGACCCACAGGCTGTAAAAGTGTCATATCTGTAAATTATGGCAGTGTATCGTGGATACTAGTGCTATTTACCAGATAATACGGCACGGCGCAAAAGCTATGCTTTTCATACAATGGACGCTGCCACAAATAGCATAGGCGCCAAACATATCTGCAGCAGATATGACAGGACTTATGCCGGCATATCCGCTCGTGAACCCAGAATCTGGTCTCCCGAGACCAACCTACCCCTAGGTTTATCAGTGAACCCATCAAAAGGTTAGTCTCGGGTTTGTATACTTTATGCTGACCATCATTCTGAACGAAGTTCCCGTCACTCTGCTGTCTTAAACGCCGACATGTATCTTCCGACGCCTCGCCATGTCGCGCACTCTTCAATCTACCGCGAAAAACGAAGACGATAGTGGAAGGTGCGGGCTCAAACAGAGTGCTGTATTGTAGCGTGTGCTTTAATGCTAACAAATGCTGCTTAATCTGCAGAAACCATTATGCACCTGACGCATTCGACGATCCATTGGAATCTTCGCTGCATCCTGGACTCGTCAAGCGAAGAGGATGAGAACACCCCACCCAATGTGCGGCAAGGCGAGACGACGAAGCACGCCGACTTGTCCCACAGCAGTCGTGGAGTGAAGATCCAGGACGACACCTCGTCGACGGGAAACATGACGCCCCCATGGCTACCTCCTGGACTCTCGAAGCTCGGACTGCCGAAGACCGCGACGAACCCGCCTCCAGTCTCGCCGAAGGTCTCCACAAACCCGCCAGAAGGCCGCCATGAACTCACTGCCAAGGTCCTGGAAGTCGTTCGACTCCCTCGGAGCCCGACCACGTCGTCTCCCGTTCTTCTTGACACACCGCCACGAGCGCCGGTGCGTCCAGTGTCGCGTTCGTCGTCGCTGAGTGTCCGCCAAGAGCGCCGACAATCACATCGCACAAAGACAACGCCTTACGCTCGTCCCCGTGCGCAACTTGAGCGAGGAGTGCGCGTCGACGTCGAACTACAAGGTGCGACGCGCGCGGTCTCACTGCAGACCGAAGTGCGACGTCCGTCGCGGGCGTCGGCTCCAGACGACGTGTTCGCCCTCGCGAGGTAGCCCTGCAGGGTGGCACATCTCCGGGAGCAGTACAACCCGCTTGCCACCGTTTTCCCGAGCGTGGCCCATTTTCGGCTGATGCACGTGTTCGTCACCGTGCCGGACGGATACGTGCCGGAATGCGAAGATGAACGTGTACTGCAACACGAACTGCTGTCCCTACGATGGCAAGGTACGGCAACGGACTCCTGGAGTCCGAGAAGATCTGCCTTAAGCGCAACATGCGCACGTCATCGCTGAGTGTGGTTGCGGCCGAGGGCATTGGTGCCGGCCAGGTCCTCGGCCAATACCTTGAGAGATGCAGCACGTGAGCCCTTCAAGTCGTGATCGGCCTCGCAATAGTGGGTATCGGTTGGTCATGAAGACGCGGCCGGAGGTGCCCACGTACTCGGTGCGTGTGGCGATCAACGCGGAGGAGATGGGTGGCATGATGAGGTTTTGAATCATTCGTGCGAACCTGTCGCCGAGTTTCGGGAGGTCGCCAACGGGCGACGCACCACGGTTGTAGTTTTCACGACGGACTACGTTCGGCCTGGCCAAGAGATCACAGTCGACTATGGAGATGATCTATGGTTTGTTTGCCGTTGTGGCGCCGACCTGTGCCGCCACCGCCATATTCAAGATCACCGCGATCCGTAGGAAGTGGTGCCTGCAAGGACGTGACAGTAAGGGCGAGGTGCACGAGTTGGTGAGTTGTACCGGGCAGGTGAGGGTTTGATTGATTGCATGCCCAAGTAATGAAGATTCGTTGATGTTAGCACCGTGAGTCTTTTCATTTTACGGCAGCAGCTTCCAGCCCCGACTGCCGACCGTCCGTTTTGGCGCGAACACGCGGAGCGCATCTTACCTCCGCGGAATCTTTGGGCACGCTGGCGTTTGGGCGCGAGATGTTTTTCGCGCCTTGAAGCTGAAAGCCTTCGACTTCTAGCAGCGCAGTCGAGACCATGACAGTTAAACGGCAGGTGGTGAAGATGATGTTTGTCGCCGGCGTCCTTCGACCCAGCGTTCGCTTCTCACTTTTGGATTCGCCGAGTAGCCGACAAGCCCCAGCTCCAGCTGCCCCACGACCTCCCAGCTCAAGCGCAAGTGTCTTCCTACCACGCCACCGGTACGCTGCTGGAATACTTGAGCTGATACAACCCTTCCTAACGCCTCTGTTGCTGTCTTATAGATGGTTAAACTCACCGGGAGCCCCAACTATAAGATTGCAGAGATCAATCGCCTCCTGACGATCGTCGAGGAGCACCCACCGCTCAGCAAGGACGAGTGGGAACGCGTTGCCATGGACTACAATTTGAGCCGCAGTCGCGGCTGGGTGGAGCGCGACCTTGACAGCCTCCGTCGCAAGTTTAAGACCCTCTATAGCATGCGTAAGCCGATGGGAACTGCCGAGATGCCTCCGCACGTTGAGAAGGCAAAGTTGGCGAAACGAGCTATAGACGACAAAGCAAACGTCGTAGAGATGGACGACGGAGCCGACGAGAATCAAGATGAAGACAACAATAGAGAAGAAGAGGGTCTCTTCGTGGAGCCCGACTTCAGCTTCGACGCCTACTACGACGAGCAAGATTGTAACGGCGATGCGGTGCTGGAAACCAGTGCCCCGTAGCCAGCAGCCAGAACGAAAGTCAAGACAATGGCGCTGAAGACAGACCTGGAGCCGCGTGTGCGAACGGAGGCCCGACCCTCAGTACGCCGCCTCCTGTCGGGACCTCAGCCACCTTTCAAATGCAGCTTGGCGGTGATGGTCTTGAGGCGTTTGCCTCAACGCCGCAGCCTGCCCTCTTCCACCTGCCCCAAACACACGCCAGCTTCGCTCGGCTGGCCTCAAAAGCCTAGGAAGAACACCATTCCCCGAGCCAACAGCGCCGACGATGCGGCAAGTACGAAGACAAAAAGTTGCCAGCAGCACGTGGATATCAGCCGGGCGGCCACGACGAGCAAGAAGCCCTTCGCCACTTATCCCTGCAAAGCGCTTCTAACTGGCTTGGTGGCGGTAACCTGTACACGTTCCACGACAATGTTGGCTCCAAGCGAGCGAGGGGTGGCGAGGACCAGGATCAAGCTGAGGCAAGCTTTTGCGAAGGCGAAACGCCTCCGCGCGTTGAAGACTACTACCGCGCTGAAAAAACTGTCCGACCTCGATAATGCCGGCAGCAACCTGGGAAGCAACACCTTCGAGATGATGCTGCTTTTCCGTGAGAAAAGCGAGCGCAAGTTAGAAGCCCGCCGTGTGGAGGAGGAACTGCGTCGCCGAGATGAAGCTGCTGCAAAGGAGGCTCGTCTTCAGGTTGACAAGATGGAGGCGATGGAGCGTCGCCGCCAAGATAATCTGGAGGCCGATGAACGTGTTCGTCGTGACAAGGACGACGCCCGTGCACGTACGCAGGAGATGATCATGTTGATCGGTGCAATCTTCAAGAAGGAGTAGGCGTTCGAGGCGCGTTCCTGACGACATGCCAAAGGACAAGACATCCACAGGCATGATCACCACCGAGGCCTGTTTAGCTACCAGTTGTGCATCGAAGCCCTAGCGAACTACGGATCAAGTCAGAAGAGAGTCATTTACCTGTAGCGTTTCACTAACCAGCGACCTATGTTAATTCCAAATACAACTGCAAACCATGTACAAAGACGAATGGTGAGAAAAGTTGGCGCCAAAGTTCGGCACCAACCAACAAGCCGACCAGCAACAAGAGCAACAACAAAACTGCAGAGATAGTTACGCAAGAAGAAAATGTTATTCAAAGTCGTCAACGCGGTCCCGTCGACCACCACCAACTTCTAAGTCGCGCAACTACGCCGGCAGCTCCAGGTCACCGCTGAAAGTAGTTCGGATCTGTGAGATCCCCACGGAGCGGACCCGGTAGTTGGCCAGCCGGAAGATGTTGTTTAGACGAACCCCGCGTACCTCGGGGTTGTATGGCAGGGGACGTTGAGCCGACTATAAACCTTCTGCATGCTTCCCATTCCCCACTCCGCAGCTTGGCGTACCATCGTGATGGCGTTGTGCAGCGTCCTAGCAGAGCTGTGGAGTGAGGGCACGATCCGATCGGTGTCTCCATCCTTCAGCGGCGTTAATATGCGGCCCGTTATCTTCGTTGAACAGGGAAATGCCGAGTCGGAGACAACGTTCATGCGGACGTCGGGGCAAACAGCGGTGTCGAGCAACTTCGTGCGGAACCCAAGCGAGGTGTCAGAGTCATTCCATGACCCGGGGCAATTATGTTTGCACCAAATGATGCAGCCGTCCGCCGCGAAGCAGATCGTGCCTGTCACGAACACCGAGTGCAGCCAGCCATTGTACATGGCGTTCAGGAGATCGGCATTGGACGGCTGCATGACCTACAATACATTTAGGCATGAGCTACGGCAGTTAGATCAATACAACTAAATTTCAGTCCTCACCCGAAGATTTTTGCCGTCTATGAACCCGAAGGTGTATTTCAGAAGTGGCTTCCTCGCTTCGACCAACTTGGTGAGCCTTGCTTGCTATGCAGGGAGGGAAACGAGATCCGGGCAGGACCAAACCCCTGTAGCGCCTTCGACAGGGCCTCCTCGGCCTTGCGCAGCGTCCTCGCCAGAGTCGCCGGCGGCACGCCGAACAACACGCAGAGCGTGCTCTGTTCCATCGAACCGACGTAGAAACACAGAAGAAGGCCCAGCACGTGGTGGAGGTAGCGCAGCTTTGGTGGACGGCCGCGCGACGAAGGCGCCCGAACAGAGTAGAAGCTCGCAAACCTCTGGAGCAACCGGACGAACGTAAATCTGTATCAGACACAGTGCAAGATTAGGCACGGCAACCACAGACGGAGACGAATGCTAGAAGAGCATACCTGGTTAGTCTGGTAGCGTTGAGGAGTTTGTGTCGCTTGCGTACATGTACAGCGACATCCACGCGGACTCGCTCGGCGGGTCCAAGCACTCTGTGGTAAGGTAGTGTCGGCTCCGCATAGCGATCCTCCATGCCTCGAGCAGCAGCAGCTTGTGTACCTCCGCACGCGCCTTGAGCAAGTCGCTCTCGTACCTCAGGAACACCTCCGTTAAGCAGAGCATCGCGTCCAACTCGTAACCCTCGTCCATGGCTGCTGGAAGGAGGTAAACTCGAAAGTGAGACCGAGAGTGGAATCAACAAGGATTTTGCCCGCGGGGTGTCCGCACACAAGTGTCGGATTCATGTTTGGCTGCGGTGTCTTCCCCGGTTTCGGGGCTCTTGTCGTCGGACACACCACGTCCATTTACAGCATTTGTGGTGGCGCCTTCGGCCGGTATGTCTTTTTGCCTGGCTTATCTGCAGCAGATATGACAGGTACCTATGCTATTTGTGGCTGGCGTCCAATGGTGCCATAATTGCTCTAAGCGGATTTACGGACCCAACTCTGTCATATTGAATGCATGTACACCTGCATCAGCACAACTCAGAATTCGCAATATGATCAAATCATTTCGAGATATCTCTATCCTTATCATGTGAGATACGGTATTATCGATAAATACGTCCATTTGCTTGAAATGTCAGCCAGTGACTTTTGACGTCGCTCGGGGCAAACACGAAGGACGAACCTTGTCGTGAGCCCTAAAAACGCGCTTTTCAAAAGTTTCGTTTACTACCATTAAACCAAATTTCTTTGATTTATTACAAATATGACAATAGTGGACACCTACCAAATATAGTGTAAGGAGATGACATAGTTGCAGCAGATAAGTTGGATTCGGAAAAGATATATGCTGGCATACTTTTGTTCGCGTCTACCACAACTCGCTTATAATCAACAGCTCTGTCCAATTGAAACTGGGCAGAAGTTCCGCTTTCATAGGGGCACGGAACTTATCAGCACTTTACTTCAGTCACTTTTACCCGAACATAAGACCAGATCTTTCTGACCTCTTGCAAACATTCTCACTTGCCAATTTGCATCGGACTAGCCCCCGCCCCCGCATCATGGTGGTAGTGATGGAACAAGCGCCATGCTACTGCTCAGCGTGGTGCTCAAGAAGATCGACGAGGATCTACGTGAGGCGCGTAGTGAGGTCTACCGCATGCTGACGCTGGAAGCGTGGCGAATCGCTATGCGCAACCGCCACTACCTGACCGTCGAGTGCTTGGACGTGCCCAGTAGCTCAGCGTGGATGACGCTGTACGAGTTTGGAAACGACAAGAACTTCTTAAATACCGCGAGCTTCACAAGGTATGATAAATTTGCGTTTGTGCTACATTCGTACTGAACTGATACCTTGTATTGGCGTGCTTGCAGAGCCGCTTTCCATTAACTACTTAGCAGGTTTGCTCGCTCTACTGGATTCCACCTTTGACGGCAAGGGCCGCCCGCCGAAGCTCCGCAATCATCACCAAGTCCTCGGGCTTGTTCTATGCTTATACGTCGGCTCGATGGAGAATAGCACTCTCTGCTTGTTGTTCGGGGTGCCACCTAGTACGCTGGCAAGAACGCTGCACAAGACAGAAGTGGCACTGTCCAAGACGTTGGAGGGGTATGCTCCTGCCCGCATCTCGTCGCCTTCGCCTTCCCACCAAGCGAAATTGGCTAGCCTTGCTGAGTCACACTTTCGGCTTCATCGACGGCAAAATTCTAAGAGTAAGTATCTCCGTATGTTGTGGAATGGCTCATATCTAGGCGCTGACGCTAACACACATGACTGTCTGCTCAACCTATAGGTCATGCAGCCATCGAACGCTGACCTCCAGAATGCTATGTCAATGGGTGGCTGCATTCAGTATTCGTGACGGGGACGATCTGCTTCGCCACAGATGGGTGTATTATCTGATCGAGGCACAATTGTCCGGGGTCGTGGAACGACTCCGACACCTCGTTGGGCTTCCGCATGAAAATTCTCGACCCAAAGTATTGCCCCGATACACGCATGAACGTCGTCTCCGACTCTGTTTTTCCCTGCTCGACCGTCATGACTGGACGAATTCTCACACCGCTCAAAGTTGGAGATCTAGAGCGTATTCGACCATCACTGAGGAGCTCTGCGCAAACTCTCCACAATGCAATTACGTCGGTGCGGCAAGCGGGCGGGCGGAGCTGGGCATGGGCAGCGTCCAGAAGGTTTATAGTAGTCTAAAACTTCCACTACCCTACAACCCCGAGCTCCGGGGTCTCCGGATCAACAACATGTTCCGGTTGATAAACTACCGCGTGCACACCGTCGGAATTTCACAATTCCGAACCACCTTCAGTGGTGAGATGGAATACAGCGCTATGAATATAAAGTCTCGCTTTGTCTTGGATGTTGCGATCGTCGTTAGAGCTCCCACAACCAGGTCTTGTGTCCGGTGACCCGGACCACCTAGAAGGGCTTGGGAACTAGCCACATGTGGTCCTGGAGAGGTTCACCGCTCACCCGTTACTCCTTCTTGATGAGGGCTCCGAGCAAGAGCACTAACTCTTGGGTACGGGCTCGAGCTTCCTCCTTGTCGCGACGCGCGCTCCTTCATCTCCAGCTTTGCCTGACGTCGACGTTCTTCGGCCTCGAGATTTTTAGCAATCAAGCGAGACTCTCGGGCAGAGATTTCGTCACAACGGCGTTGCTCTTCCTCAAAGCGTTGATTCTCCGCCTTGCGTTCATTTTCCTCACGAAACATCATCATCACCCCGAACATGCTACCTCCCATGCTGCTGGAGCAACTCTCGACATCGCTCAGTTTTTAGCGCCGAAGTGGACTTCACAGCCCGGATACGCTTGGCTTTCTCGAAACTCGCCTCCATTAACTCTGTGTCTTCCTTTTCATGAGCGCGTTTCGCGCCAACAGTATCACGAAACGTGTACAGGTCAGTCCTCCGAGACGGTTCAAAAAAGTCAACAACTTGCTGTGGCGCAACGCTTCTTGTTCATCGCGGGTGCCAGACCTCGAGCGTCTAGCAGCAGACTGGAGCACTCCAGTCGCAGCGCTTCCATCGGTGAGGGACTTCGAAGTCTCACGGGATTTGCCCGAGCTGGCAGAGTGACTGGCACAAGCAGCGCGGTTGGCAGTCCGTTCACCTTTGTCACTATCTTCATCGAGGTGCTGTTCAAAACGGTACGAGGCATCGCCGTTGAAAGCACTGGCAGTCGTGACATTGCTGCCGGAAACAGTTGCATTTGACACAACACTGCTTAGAACGCTGCCGCTCGTGGCATCCGTGCCAAGTCTCCCCGCACTTCCACCATCGTCACGATCACCGAAAAACTCTCGTCTGGGTCAAGGTCGAAGGAGAAGTCTGGCAGCACCCTTTGTAGATCCTCTTGGTCTTGATCTGGCTCATCGTCCATCTCGGCAACGTTTGCCTTGTCGTCAATCGCTTGCTTCAGCTCCTTCGATTTCTTGATGTGGGGAGGCATATTAGGCTGCCCAGTTGGCTTGCAAGTACTGTACAGCACCTTGAACTTCCGCCGAAGACTCTCGAAGTCGCGCTCGGCCCAACCGCGCGTTCGGCTTGTGTTGTAGGCCACTGCGAGGCGTTCCCATTCGTCTTTTCCCAGCATGAGATGTTCTTCCACAAGCCCGAGTAGACGGTTGACCTCCACCATTTTATAGTTGGGACTTCCAGTGAGCTTAACCATCTACAAGATCATACAGAGTGTTAGTCAGACTGGAAGCTCGTAAACGGGAGCACGCAGCACGGAATTTCAGCATACCATTCAAACGGGGTGGGTGAACGGCGCGGAAAGGTGGTGGAGGCGCGGGTGGAGCGGGTCTTGAGGACTGCGATGAAAAACGAAAGTGAGAGAGTCCCTCACTCACGCCTTCTGCAAGCCACTGCCGTGAGCGCCAACCATAGCTCTGCTCCACCAAAAGCGTAGTCACTAAAGGTTTATAAATCCACAACGTGCTTCGCGCGCAAACGCGCTGCTCGAGGGAGGTTTTTAGTCTAGCCTCAGTTCGGTGCGTTTGTGTAAAGTTGAAAGGTCGCGAGAGAAAATTGGCGATCTGTAGCTGATCACCAAACAGCGAATGCCATCCTCATACAGCACATGTACACGTTAACCTCATCAAATATTTTGCTTTTCATACATACGTGCACCACCCTCAAACATCCCTTACCTACATACCCATCGACGCATCACGCTCAACTAACTCTGCTGGCTCATCTTTCATGTCCGCCCGCTCGTTAAGGACCCTTGTGGTCTGGAATGTCACGGCGGCCACCACCCGTCCTGCCCACCGCGGCAAACAAACCAGGGAGATCGTCGTCATAGTCGACTGCACCCTCGTCTCCTTCACGAATTGGTTCCGTCGTGGCTACAGCAATAGTCGTCCGGCGTCCATCAGCGACCTCGATGAACTTCGCCACAGGCTGCTATGAGTGGTTGACGCAACGCATTAGGCCGCCGTAGTTTGTAGCATTGATTTCCACGCGTATTGGCTCAGTGGGCCGTTCGGGGAGCCGTCTCCAAGCGATACCCAGTGTTGCGCGAGCGATAGACTCGATTCTGTCAGAGCCAGCTTACTTTATACAACGATCAAGATGTTTGGTTAAGATGGCTTCAAAGCATAACTGAAGGGTCAGGCTAGCTTATCGAGACGATTTTTCCGTCTCACGAGATTTATGCTCCGGTATACCTCGGCTTATCTGCTGCAACTACGTCGGCTATTTACGCTATATTTGGTAGGTGTCCAGTGCGCTTATAATTTTGACCACGCCCAAAGCCGGTTTTATCGCGACTGCGGATGAAGACTTAGCTCATTTCTGCTTTCTACATCGTTTTTCTATTCGCCTGGGACGTGTCTTGAGCGCTGGTTTGACTGCTGAAACACAAGAGCTCGATCGCAACGTTTGCTTTCGAGTGCGTTTACAATTATGACGCGCACTGCTCTCTGTCGCTAAATAGTGCTACAGATGAGCCCCTCAGTTGTCATGGTGTCGGGCACGGCAAAATTATTCCAATTTAGGGGTATTCCAATTTCGAGGTGCGCCATTTTAGGGGTACATTAAGGTGCAGCTTCAGCTGCTCATCCTGCAGAGCACCAAGCAGCCAACTAATTGTGCTAAGAGCTTACAGAGCTCATTTTGCAATCTCTCGCTCGTTAGCAATGCCGTCGCCAACGAAACATCTCAAATGTCGCTTACCAACGCTCAAAAGCTGCAAATTTGTCAATACCACACGCAACCTAGATGATGCGAGTCATATTTTCGAAATGGCTTAGAGAAATGGGCACGAGGTTTAAAATGCAGCATCGTAAATGCCTCCTACTTCTTGACAACGCTATTGTCCATGGGGGTATGATGAGGCCGCTTTGACGAATGTTGAGGTGGTATTTCTCCCTCCGAACACCCCCAGCAAACCGCAGCCGTTAGATGCAGGAATCATCGCAGCATTTAAAACGCGATACCGACGGCGTCAAATGCAGCATGCTGTAGATCAGCTGGAAGCTAATCCACAAATGAGTCTGCGCACAGCCGTCACGCTATACAACGTTGCCGTGTGGCAAGCTATTTTGTGGAGCATTGCCTGCTGGAACTCTATCCCTGCTTGTTACTACAGGCCTCCTAGACTATTTTAACTGCGCGTTTGATTAACCCGAAGAGGAAGACGCTATTATAGAGGATCTTTCGACCATTCTGTCGCGACTTCACGCCAACAATCCGATGTCAGTTGATGAGCTGCTTAATCCAGAGGACGAGAATGAAATCATGGACGAGCCGACTGACGAGGGCTTTTGCGGGAGCGAGGAGCCGAAGAGTGTCGACAATGATGTTGCTGAAGAAGATGCATGCGGAAATGCTTCTAACAAAGAGAAGAGGAGCTGACTGCCGCTGAAATCAAGGATTATCTCATATGGATAGGAAAACTTTTAATTCGTGCTGATACTACAGGAGTATTCTGAATCCTCAGATCTTGACCTCGCGACCACGAGGAGTGCTCCGTGCGCTGCCTGCGCGGTAAAATCCAAACTGAATGTACTGAGCCGCAGGCTGCGACGTTAAAAAGGAGTTGATCTACGTGCCCATCTTAGTACCGCTCTGAATCCTGCCTATCCTAGTACCTCTTCTGAGCAGCTCCATCGACCGCGCAGCTGGCGAGCAGATCACTTCCTCCTTGACGGCTGGCCCTCGATGGTTTGTTCCGGGCCGTGATAGTCGACCACATCCGTTGAATAAGCGTGTTGACGCACATCGCGCTCGAGAAGCACCGGAACGTCCTCGAAAAGTGCCTGAACAGATTCCTACGAAGCTTCGTCATGATCGAGGCCAACCCATTCGACAAGGATCTCTCATTGGCGGGTGGAAGACCCGAGGCGCACCCGCAAAATTGTTTGACGAGGTGACCGCCAGCCGCATGCAACGCATGGGCTTCCAGGTCTTTAGTGACGCCACGGAGACCATCCTGATAGAAACGAAGCCGCGAAGCGTGATGCGTAGAAACGGTAAACGGCGCAATGATATCTTGCACCTCTTAGATATAGTCGAAACAGCCCGAACAACACGCTTGGGGCCTTGCCAAGTGACCGCAAGCTTATTCGCGCGTGGGGTCACGCGCGCCGACAAAACAAAATTGCCCCGTTAAAATTGCGATAGCCACACCCTGACGCAGGTCCCGGCGCTTACGGGGCTGTGCGCGCTTGAGCTCAGCCTGATCTGCCAATTGACGGTGCATCGCTGCCAACGAGTCCTGTACCGATGCAAGGTGAGCGCGTTGAGCCGAAACTATCGCCTGTACGTCTTGTACGCGCTCTGTTCGAGGCTGTATAATCGTCGAAAGTGCAGTTGTCGCCGGCACCGCGGTGTACGCAGTGACAGGCGCGACGCCACCAAGCCGATCAGATGGCATGTGGTTTAACGCGGCCTGAATCACCGGGAGAACAGTCGGCCACTCCTGTTGCGGCAATTTCATTTCACTGAGCAGCGCCTTCAGACATCGGAGGAGCTGGCGATTGACGACCTCGACAGTCCTGTTCGCCCAGGGAAAATATGCGGTCACGAAATGATGGGCACCGCCGAGCAGCTTCCGCAATTGCTCAATGACATCATTCTTGAAGTGGGCGCCCCGGTCGGACACCCATTGGGTAGCAACGCCGAACCGTTTGAACCAAGCCAGTAGGGCGTCGGCGGTCTCGGTGCCGTCGCGGCACCGCACTCGATGAACTCAACAAAACCTGACATGTCTTCCTTGATGACGAGGACATCTTTGGTGCCACAAGAGCTGGTAGGTAGCGATAGGTAATTGTGGTGAAGTGCGATCGCAAAATCGCCCTTACACCAACGCGCCCAGACACCGACTAACGGAGGGGGTACTCCGATAACCGTGTGGTTGTTGAGTTGCTCACCTTGTGTACCCGTCGGCGGGCTGGTTTGCTCCTCTGGTGGACTCGAGATGAAGTGCTGCGTGGAGACACGACCGTGTACCTTACACGCGGGACTGTTGGTGACAGCGCGGATATCCTTCGCTCTGTCGCCGGGGGGTTGCCAGCCTCGATCGATACTTCAAGATCGGGGCTTGGCGGGCCAGAATCCACTGGGCCCTGGAGCTCACCCTCGAGCGTCCTTGTCCTTGTCCTTTTTTTTCTTGTAACCGCCTCCTGTGGCGGGGTCTTGGGGGTGAGAGTCGGACCCTGGCCAAATAATCCAGTGGTCCTTAGCCGCGGTTCTGCACGCGATCTGGGTGTGCCAATATACGTTCCCGCCCCATATGTCCTTGGTCGCTTGTGCCGAAGAGGTCAAATTGAACTCTGTTTGTGTTAATCCTACCAACCACTACTCCTCCATAGTCTCCTTTACACTGCCCTTGTATGCCCCTTGATTTGCGACCATTCAGCAGCGTCCTCGAAAGATAGCACCCAAGATCTCACTTCTCAGTGGGTACAAATCAGATGTCTCATCCCTTGATTACGCCTTCCGGGACCGTAAACAATAGCCGTTGTGTACCCATGTGATCAGCGGCGATCGTATCGAAATGATCGCTACATGTCGATCAGCGTCGATCGTATCAAAATGATGGCACCAGTGATCGCGGTATCGGATCGCGGACGATCAGCGGTCGGGCGGGCGAAAAGGGTGCCAACAAAATCCAAATGGGGTGTCAGCAAAAGGCAGAAGAGAGTCCCAACAAAGGAAAAAAAGGTTCGCGCCCCAAAATATGGACCGGCCAGCCCCAAGCCGGCTAGCCTCAATTTAACCCCCAGCTGGCCAGCCCCAAGTCCAAGCCAACCTCTTAAGCCAGCCAGATCTGCCAGCCCCAAGCCGGCCAGACCCAAGCCGGCTAGCGGTATTAATACCAAGCCTGCGAGGCTAGTGGCGCCGACCGAAGGCCAACCAACCCCGAACCCCAGGCTGTACCAGTTCCTAGCCAACCTGCAGTGACTCAGCCAGCGACAGTAGGCCCTTGCTTACCTGCAGCGATCCAGCCACCAAGAACACAACGCTGCCAACCTGCAGATATCCGGCCAGCTGCACTAGCCTATAACTTCCGTGCAGTGACCTAAATGCAACAGCACTTCTAAGAGGACAAGGTAACTAATAAACGGCAAATGAATATATTGATCGTTATACACACAGGCTCAAATAACGATAGCGTAATTGCTGCAGTATCTGTGTTCTGCTAGCACCATGAAAGGAAGACCCGTTGCAGAAAATTTCGAATGCAGCGATGACGTACACACCGCAATTGAAAGTATCCTTTTGTACGCCGAATCCAGGAACGAATGCTTGAAATCGGAAGCGTCTGCCCTCAGGAGGTGTAAGCAGTCGGGTCATCGCGCTTGCAGCTCGACGGGCACGTTCTTGATCACTCGAGCACAGAGGATCGTACAGCTTGACATCCGCTGAGCTCATATCCATCATCACGCCACACCAATGGAGTCCATCAATATTGACAGGCAACAAAACCTTCTTGTCAGCAGCTTCTCTGAAGCATTCCTCCAGAGCTTTGGTTCTGAGATTCAAGTCTCCATCGCCAACAACGCTGATCTTTGTAGGATCTACACACAGCACCTCTAGACTTTGCCTAAAAAGAGCCCGCATTATAGCATTCATTGATGCATCTCCTAAACAGTCATTTGCTGCGATATCAAGAAGCTCAACCTGTAAAAATCTAGTTAGTAGAGCCTTCAGATATTCACGCTGTCGGCAACTTACTCTTTTGAGTGAAGCGGCACGCTCCCCACGCGATCAATAACTTCGGTCGGAGCATCACTACCTCTGAAGCCCAAGCTCGGGATATCCAGCGACTGCACCCAGTTAATTGCCATTTCCACCATTGAATCGCCGCCAGAACTCGGTGCCACTTTTTCATGATGCCGATAGTCGACGTAAATACGCCAATTTCTGGTACTTCGAGGGCAACGCTTTGCTCTGACAGCCCTTTACGCTGTGCTTGCAAGGAGGTCACATGAGCATCACACATTGCAATTGTTCGCGGTGGGAGGAGGCTTCTTATCTTCTCTGGCGGGACCAGCGTCTTGCTGCTAGGCAGCTCGTCAATTGCGTAGGCTTGAGCATTGTCGATCACGTCAATGTCGAAAAGTCTGGCGTCGTAGGACGCCGAAATCGCTCCGTACGCAGCATTGTCACCGAGATACTTGGCGAGAGAGCGCAGAGATATTGGTCGCTGCGTTAGTATGGATGAACCGTCAGTAAGAATATTCCTGGTACTGAGTTCAATAGATGTGGTATGCCCAATACCCGATTCCTTGACGCTGATTTTCTCTTCGTTTTCACTTGCATTCTCTGCAGCCTGCATTGCACCACTTGTTTCGTCATCCGACATGCTAGCAGCCGAAATCTCCGAACCCTCTCTATCAGGCTCCGCTTGAGCATCACCGTCCTTATCCTCTTCCATGTCGACGTCTTCAAAGCTGTCACCTTCACTCGACTGATCTTCCTCCGCAGGGACTTGGTTGGTCAAAATTGGACGGTACTGCTGAATAAACCGCTGTGCCCAACTCTTCTGCGTGTTTCCGTTGAGGATCGCATACTCGGGAATATTGCTGCAATACCGGACCATGTCTCCTACACGGACTGTGTCGCCTTCGCGAAGACAAGTATCATAGAATTCGAGAGCACGAAACTCATACCGTTTCAGCTTCCGCTGCGGTCCGGCTCCTGGTCTGCGGATTCTTGTGACATCTTCTGGTGGCGCTCGGACGAAGGATAGTGTAGCATCTGACAATGCATTGCGCCACCCGATGAGGGTTCCCTTGGGTACACCAAGCTTATTCGCTGCCTCTGTTGGTCCCCATGTTTCTCGGTGTTCCTGCCATTCCTTGAGAATCCGCACACGTTCAGCCACTGGTGTCTGCCTTTGTTGGCGGGGATTAGACATTGTGGGGGGTTCTGGAATGACGAGTAGCGCGCGTCTGCTCCACCAAAGAGGGTTTACTGAAACGACATATGTCTATGCCCTCTATATGAATTTTTATATGTAAGACTGGTCGTCATAACCGGCACCCAATGATTAAATGCAAGATAACACGACCGGTCGTCTCAATTAGCATCTGGACGTCAAATGCAAGATAACACGACCGGTCGTCTTAAATAGCACCCGGCTTCAGATGCAAGATAACACGACCAGCCGTCTTAACTCGCATTCGGATGGTAGATGCAAGATAACACGACCAGTCGTCTAAACTCGCATTCCTGCTCAAGATGCCAATTAATTCGACTGCTGAATGGCATTTTGATGCAGGCAAATTCTTTAAGTGGCATTGTTGTCACTTAGCTAAACTAACGACTTCCTATGCCCGTCCTAGTGGTCGTCCCTGTGCCGTCCACTAGCCTACTATCAGCTTCGTCCGTTGTCCCTCAATTTTACTCCTCCATATTAAGAGCTCGGGTTGCCAACGGTGGCCTCCCAACTTGTCTCGTTGAAGGCATACCGCCAAAGAGGACGCGATCTTGGTTGGTGCGACTCACTGGTTGAACCACAGTATCGCATTGGTTGTCGTCGTTATACCAGTTCGGAGAAGATTGAGAAAGCACAGGCGTTTCCTCATATGTCAGAGTTGAAGGAATTGGTAGTCGAAACATATCTCTTGTATGACTAGCTTCAGGCCAATACTGAGATGAGTGTGAAAGCACAGGGTATGCTACACTTGAATGAGTAACTTGCCCCTGCACAAATGCCGTACGTGGTCCCAACGATAGGTCATGAGTTGAACCAATATCTACATGGTTTGTAGCCGTTAGGAGTTGTCTGCTGAAATCAGGAACATCATCCATAATCGTGTCCTGTGAATTCCTGGTAACGTTGTGGTACGGACACTCCGAGGTGTAGTGCGCTGCTATAGCTGTACTGCCAGGGTGACGGTATTCTTGATAGGTTCCAACATGGAAACTAGTGTAGTCTTCATTGCGAATGGATCCCACATGCAAACCATCGATGTGCGCAGGGCTATTTGTAGACGTTTGTCTAGAACGACTAGAACCAATGTCAACCTCAGCACCCTCGCCGACTTGTGACACGTCCATTGTGTTTTGAATCTGAGTGTCTGCTCGTTGAGACACGGTTGAAGTGAGGTAGCTGCGTTGTGTTCTTCGGTTCTTTCTTGCTCGTCGACACATTAGTTTATCACCAACCCCGAAACCATTTCTAGCTCCGAGTACTGATCTAGCCGCTGCCAAATGTGCACACACTCCAAATGTAATGTGTATCGAACATCCACATGTCATATCCTCAACGTTGACAATCCATCCACTATCAGGCATGACCACTCGATGTGCTCGACGTGTTGACCACTTAACACTGTCGCAATACAACCGGGAGGCTTTTGTTTTCTCTGCCTTTCCAAGCACCAGCGAAGCCATAGAAGCCTCGTCTCCATTCTGGTTAATCACCGAGCTTGCCAATCCCTGCATCATTTCAAAAGCTTCGTCATCAATATGAATCTCCAAAACGTGCAATACTCGTGCGACCGCCTCCAAATCAGTAGTAATGACTGCCACTGCCTTCGACTTCAACATCCATTTTGCGGTCTGTTTCATCTCAACAATAGGAGCTGCAATGGATGCGGACGGCGAGGGCACATCGCATCCAACATCCTCTGCTAGTACTATCATACTTCGAAAGAGCACGCATATCTCGGACGACTTGCGCTGCACATGCCGCTTTACGCTGGCATTAAACACCTCACATGGGTTGTTCGTTGTAGCGTAACTTGAGGGAGAATGATATATCTGCCAGCGCCAAAAACGACTGCCGATCCACTCCTTCTGGAAGTAATCGACAAAGGATCTAAGCATAGGTCGCGTCCTCCACTCGGAAATCACACGATCCTTCACAGCACAATACTCCACGTAGCTGGTCGTGTAATGCATATCCATAATTCCAGTGAATACAGCAACACCAGGGCCAGTTGGTAGGTGCCTTGTGCGTTTGTGCACATTGTACAAAACGTGAAAGAAGCACATTAAGTACTTGCTCTCGCTAAATTCTGACAGATTGCGAAGCGCATTTAATTGTGCAGCCTCAGCGTCCCCCATAATAGCATCAACTCGTAGAGCGGCGTGATAAATGCGTTGATAGGTTCTCGCGATACTACGAAACGCCATTTCGTACTCGCGATGTGTCCGAGCACTCACCACTAGTATTGCTGCTAGATGATAAACCCTTGAACGGTCTGTAAATCCACAGGTTATAACTGGATACCCGAGGTCGCTCAGCTTGAACGTTGCATCAGTGTGGAACAATTTGAAGTGTTCTGCATCTTGGAGTTGATTAACTTTGGCTAGTAAGCTCAATGTTGTCACGCCTAGCACGAATGGGTCGGCGTCCGAGCCTTTTCCAATCAGAGGGAAGCCGTCAGATTCGTTTACTGGTCCAAAGAGAAAGGCCTTTTCAGCATCGATGCCTTCGAAATAGGGGAACTCTTGAGTCAAGTTCTTCACAGATTGTCTTGTATTGCGCGACAAATTTTTCTTTCGAAGTCGCTTAACAAGGTCGGCTATTTGTTGGCGAGGGGGAACCTAGAGAAGGAAATATCAGGAGCTCTTCGAAGACTACTCCAAATCTTCCTTGGCTGCATACCGCAAGCGTCTATTCTAGTACAGTACTCTCGCACTTCCGTAGTAATGGGGACGCGATGAGATCCAGTGCATGGTTTGTCGCCGCGTATATGATTCTTGCCGTTCCTATAGATGTGCCAGTTCGACGTTGTCGTGCATTCCCATGTTCTCCATTCCACAGCACAGAGCTCTCCATCTTCACGTATCTCCTTGCTCGCACAGGTAGGGCTGATGCAGTACATGCGTCGCTCCACCATACCATGCTCGGCTGGACATATTGCACAATCCATGTCCCGAGTCACGTATACTGCGGAGCAGCAGAAGTCCTTCGCGCGCTGCCTATCGAAACTTGCGCTGGTTGAGTGCTGGGCTACCATCGACCACGCTACGCGTGCCATTGCTTTAGGCTGTCAGCTTCGCGAATGAGGAAAACGAAGTAACGCTATAAGCTACCTTTGTTAGATAGCGGGTCGAATGTACGGTTTTAGTAATGGTAGGTTTGGGGGAAGGCAATTTTTGGTGGAGCCCATGAAGGTGTTTGTTGGGACCCTGATTGCTAGTGTTTCTTTTGTTGGTGCCCCAACACTTTTGCTCGCACTCCATTTCGTTTTGTTTTGACCCCAAAACGGTTTCCTCTCGCACCCCGGTCTCGTCGGTCGGTCGGTATGTCTCTGGAACTCTCCTGGAACCTTCTGGAATTCTCCTGGATTCTCTGGACTTCTCCTGGAATTCTCCACGTGTCACATCAACCAATCACCTTTGACGATTCTGTCTTCATCGCATTTCCTGACATGCGCTTCTCCACAACCGCCCCTTGCGCGGGGGCGGGTCGCACATCGGCCCTGCCCGCGTGCACACACTTCCAGATTCTCCCACTACATGCCACATCGGCCCAGCCCGCGTGCAGACACTTCAAGATCCTCCCGCTGCATGCCCAAGTTTCAAACAGCTCGTCGCAGACGTCCGGGGATATGTTCAGCCATCAACGCGCTCCCAAACAGCTCCGGAGTAGGCTTCGGAGGCTTCGTCGTTGTTCTGCGATGACCAAGACGTGTGGGCGACCAGTCTGCCAGCCTTACAAGACCCCCAACGTGCTTCCACGCGGTGTCCCACTGGCAATCAAGGCGCTTCCGCCGCCGCCGGTGATGCGTCCGACGTCGGCATGCCTCTCGTGGACGTGTCACAGATGAGGAAGGTCGCGATCGAGCAGAACGTATTGCAACACTCTTGGCAGGAAGTCTCCAGCGGCCAGCTTCGGCTGGATCGGTGTCACGCGGTGCGAGATAAACTCGCCAAGCAGCACGTAGCTGCCGAAGCTGATCAGGTGGCGTTGTCGAAGAAACTTCACTTGCACTTCGCGCCAAGAGCGATTCCTGGCAGAGCGATACCCAGCACGTAAGTGCTTCATCCCCTGTACACTGTTATGACGTATACTGAGCACACGCTGTGTCCATTGCAGATGATCAAGTTGCCTCCGTGCGGTCAACTATTACACGACTCCAACGTCATGTTGCAGATTTGTAAGGCTCCGCGGAAGGGGCTCTGCAGCAGCTTCAACATGGCGATAGACCAGCAGCGCGCCGAGGCGGAGTCAAATCGGTCGTAGCTCAATATCGAGAGCCGTGATCGCGATATACTTGGCGCATACACTAAGCCAGTAATACATGATGATTTTTCTTCTTCTTCGTTTTCTCCATATCCACTTGTGTCATCACCTCGTAAATACTTAGCCACATAGTCAATCCTCCCGATCGTGGTGGCTCGGGCCCCACGACCTACTCCATGCAAAATACACACCACCATCCAGCTAACCTGCAGCCTCCCTGCAGGTTCTTCCCAATTCACTTCCCCTTGGTGGCCAACCCACCAAGGGTGTTCCATTCGCTAGCTCTCCTCCTCATGCGACTGCATGACTCCGAACCGTCTGCGACTTGTGCGCTCGCGTTCGAAGTTCCGCAGGAGGGCACCACAATTGAGGTCGGCCTCGTCGACCCAAGTCGGTTCTTCGTAGCCTTTCCAGAATACTTGGAACTCACGGAAGGCACGTCCATACCGTGTACGCCGACCCGTGCGTACGTCTACGATGCGATCCACCTCATATTTGTCGTCTTCCAGCGGTGTCTCCCAGCTATCCTCCGGCAACAGCGCTTCATCAAAATCGAAACGGTCGCCCTCGGCCACGTTCAGCGCTGTTGCAGGACGATCAGGGAACTTCCTCACGAGCTTCAGCTTGGAGATATGGACTATCGGAAACAGTCGATACTCCGTCCCAGCCGTCTCAAGGCGCACCGCGTGTTGGTCGATCACTTCGATGACACGGAATGGTCCGTGCCACATGTGAGCTAACTTCCTGGCGTAACCTTGGCGCACGCTGTCCAGATATAGCCACACCTGCGATCCCATCGTGATCTCGTGTGGCTCGACTCCTTCATTGTGCTGATCGGCTCGCTCGCGGATCGCAACCCGCAGCGCCTCGTTTACTTGCTCTCTTGCACGCTGATACTGCTGTTGGATGTGATATCTCCACCTCCTTGGTTCGCTGTCGCGGTGCCGCGTAGACCCCATCGGAACGGTAGCTTCCAGCGTCGATCGTGGATCCCATCCGTGCACCAAGTAGAAGGGCGTGTCACCACGCACTCGTTCTTGGGCAGAGTTCAGAGCGAGGGTCAGTCTCTCCGCATACTCATCCCAGTCCCGTTGGCTAACATCTGAGACATACATCTTTACCGCGCGTCAACGTCCGCACCATCCGTTCTGCGCTCCCATTGGCTTGGGGACGATAGGCCATCGTCGCACGCTGCTTCTGTCGCACTATCTTGTTGAATGCACGGAAAAAGTCAGCCATGAATCCAGGTTCCCGATCATGCCAGATAACTTCGCTTGCGCCAAATCGGCGAAACACACACTCTTCGTAATTTTCCGCCACGGTCTGAGCCTCCCGCGACGAGCTCGCTCTCGCAACCACGTAACCCGTGAACAGGTCAGTCCAGATAAGGAGCTCCGTGTTGCCCTTGTACGATACTGGGAGTGACGGAATGTGATCCATTGCAATGACTTGAAACGGATAGGTGGCCCGGATGTTTCCAGGCGACTCTCCCTGAACTCGCAGACGACCCTTCCCAGTCTCGCAGTCCGTACACTCGCCGACAAAGCGCTGCACACTTCGGAACAATCCTCTCCAGTGAAAGTGCGCTCGAAGACTCTGGCAAGTTCTGCCGATGCCTTGATGACCACCTTCCAAACTTACGTGGTAATGATCCAGGAAGTCCCGTTGAAGCGTCTCCGGAACGACTAACTTCGCGACGGAGTCTCGATCAGCGTCGGCCTCCCTGGACGTCGTTGGACAGTAGAAGAGCAGATCGTTCTCGTCGACTACGTAGTCTGCGGCGATCTTGCCGCAAGACTGAGCTTCCGCGGACGTCAGATTGATCAGGTCACCCTGCAGGTAAGCCTTCAGATCGGTGATCCACTTTTCCTCGTTCTGTGCTCGAAGGATTCGCTCACCTCTCATCTGCTGCACAATCGCTTGCTGTAGAACTTTAGGCTGACCGCGTATTCGACACTGCTATCGGGTCACAGCAGTCACGTGGACGACAGGGCTTCCATCGGCCGGTACCAGCAGCTCGTCCAGGCGGTTAAGAGTTATCAAGTCCTGGCGATCTTCCTCTGAGGTAACCATCCTGCCTTCTTCCTCGTGCAATGCAGTATTGGCTAACCGATCGGCACTCTGGTTCCATGCTCGCTTCATATGCAGGAATTCATGCTTCGGCCACGACAGCAATTGGTCCATCGCCTTTTTGCGTAGCAGCACCAGGCCTGGTGCCTTGCACTCGATCTCTCCTCGCATCTGCCTTACGACCAGGTTGAAATCTCCGCAGATGACGAGGCGCCCCTTGTCCATGCTAGACAACAGATCGAAACCGAGTAACAGGCCACTGTACTCGGCCTCATTCACAGTCAAGTTGGCGGTATACTTCGATGCTGCTGCGATGATCGTCCACTCCGGTAATTTCCATACGATTGCGCTGAAGGCACCGCCGCCACGTTTGACACGTGCCGATCCGTCAAACCTGAGTACTAACAATTCTTCGTCTGGTTCGACCGTAGGTGGCAACGTGGTGATCACTTGGCGTGGTTGTTTCCTGGGAGCGATCATCGTCAGGATCGAGTCGACATTCTCGCGAGGCTTGATGCTGGCAGCAATTGTACCCAAGATCTCGTCCTCGCCTCTGATACATCTCACGATTTCCAGGGTCCACGGCGACAACAGAGCGGCCCAGTTACCCAACCGGCCTTGCAGACCGGACGAGTTTACTAGCCATCCAAGCGTTGAGTGTCGCGTCAAGACTTTGATCGGCCTTCCTACCAGCAACGTGTGGCAGACGTCCAAGGTTCTCAGAAGTGCCAGCACTTCCTTCTCCACTATCCCATAGTTGAGCTCGTTCGATCGCAAGGTCCGGCTGGTGGACGTCACTGGCAAATATACGCCGTCATGTTCCTGTACCAGGGCTGCCGAGATCGCCCATTGACTTGCATACACCACGATGACCGGCACGCGATCAGGATCGAAGTGCTTCAGCACAGGAGTGGTGGCAATCTTGTTCTTCAGCATGTCGAGCGCCACCTGAGCTCGGGACCATTTGTCACTTTCATCGTCCAGTGGATCGTCGCCCCTAGTCCCAGCGTCAGCTGACTTGGATCGGGTTCTGCGGCCATTTTCATGGAAATCCACTTCGCGCAGTTCATACAAGATTCCGGCATAATCCGCGAAGTCTTCGATGTACCGGCTGTAGTAATTTAGACTACCAAGAAATGACTGCATCGATCGCAGCGCACTGGGAAGGGAAGATTGACGATCGACTCCAGATCCTTCGGGTGAGCTTCCAGTCCATCGGAAGACACCTGGTGTCCCAAGTAGTCGACCTTGTGGTACCCCCAGAAGCTCTTCGCTGCACTGATGGACAAGATCCACTGATCACATGTGTTCAACAGTTTTTGAACTTTTCACACAGACAGTCCCATGAACCGGCGGTCACCAGGATATCATCAATGTACGATTGGCGGCCGAGGACTGAGGGTCTCAGTTCCGGCTCGGACTCTCCAATCTCGAAGAGATCGACTGGCTTCGACAAGTCTGATGCGGAGGTATCCATATAACGCATTGTCCAAGAGCCGTTGGTATATCTGCGGCGCGTTCTTCAGGCCGAACGGCATGCGAAGCCACTCGAAGAGCCCGAATGGAGTGATGAACGCCGAGATCAAACGAGCGCGATAAGTCATGGAGACGACCCAGAAACCACTTGCCATATCCAGAGAGCAAAACCACAGCACCTTGTCCAAGTCTTCCAGCAGATCGTTGATCAGCGGCATGGGATACACCATCAAGCGCGTTAAGCTGTTTACCAGGCGATAGTCTATGCAGAGCCTGATGTCAACACCGTTCTTCTTGATGATCACTACGATTGGCGATGCCCAGGGTGACGTGGACGGCTGGATAATCTTTGCGGACAGCAGACCCTTGATCAAGTCGGACAACTTTTCACGGTACTGCGGGCAACTTTGCGAACACGCTGGGCGATCGTTTTCGCATCACCAACGTCGATGTCGCAGAGCGCTCCTCGTGCAGCGGGGGCAACGCATTACCTTTACCGATCAAGAGATGTCGATATCGCCAAATGATATTCTTCAGTTGGGCGATTTCTTCCGGGGTGTTCACCGCCGGATCGCCAACCTGAATGTCATCGATCGTGACTTCTTCCGTGGTCGCCGTCACTTCAGGCAACACTGCCATCTGCTTTTCAACGTCTTCAGCAAAGAGCTCGCCACTTTCATGGAAACAAACTTGTTCCGCCTCGGACTCCAAGTTTACATACGGACGCCAGCCGCGCTTGGGTTGTCGGATTCGGTCCGCAGATGCTTCTGATCTTGGATTGGCCATCACAGAAGCACTGGAGTCTTCTACCGAAGCTGGTGGGGTTTCCTCTACTGTCACGCATTGGACTGCAGCAATCTTGGGTTCGGTTTCAGCGCGTTTCATGATCGCTCGCGGGGCAACGAACTCTCGCTTTTCCACAAGCGGCTAGGTCGATCCCTCGAATACCTCCGGCTCCTCGGCAGAGTGCTCCGTCGTGGCTTGGTACGCCAAGTTTTGCCACTCGGAGTACCGACGCGATCCAACAGAAACATATCCCGGGAACCGAGGTACGCGATCGTCAGACAACCACATTCCCACTCGAGTGTCTCGATGCAGGATTAACTTCTGGTTGCTGATGTTTGTCAATTGCAGATACTGAGACCTTCCTGGACCCTTGACCACAGTTGGCACCCAATGTTCTCCTCGCGTGACCCAAAACGTTTGATGATCTGCCACTCTCGTGTGTAACGGCACGTCGACCAAGCTTGCAACTGGAACTTCGAGATGCTGATCCAGCGTTACTATCCTAGCGTTCGCGTTGAACAACTGGCGACGCCCTGATAGCTGGATCCGCATTTCATCTGGCAGGCAGACCGATCCATCGGCAAGATCAAGGCGGACACCAGCAGGGACCATGAAGTCCATGCCGATGATCGCGTCCTGACCGACCTGAGGCCCGATCCAAACGTCAAAGAAGTACACCAGCGATCCAGCCAGTGTGATCTTGATCCTGGCCGTCCCACTGCGACATACGAGTTTTCTCCGATTCCAACGCATTCCTGCACCTGACTCTCGTCAACGTGGCACCCAACCTTACGAGCAAAGGCGGTATCCAGAATGGACACCTCGGCACCGGAGTCAAGAAGCAGGTTCGCTTTTGCATTGTTGATCTTTCCCACCACTTTGGCTTGCTTGAACCACTTACCGGGTGCGTGATATTTCCAATAGCCACGCGACTCTCCTGGCAGCAGATCCAAGGCCATGGTGACGTCCGATCTCGAGTACTCGTCGACACGTCGATAACTTGACACGATCGCGGTACGTTCCCCATGAATGTCATATGTATTGTCGGGCGGGTTCATCATCTCACTAACTCTCGATCCCGACTGCTTTTCGATATATGCAAAGATGCAGAGCTCAGAACGCTCGGCTCGTACCGGATTCCATCCCGGCGAGCGTCCTAGTTTAACATCTTCTCAGCACTAGCAGGTAACATGCCTGCATGCTTGCTGGGGTTGTACCATTGGCGGATCATGTTGTAGAACTCCTCCATCGGGCACTTCCCGACGTCGTGGAGTTCCCCACAGCCGCGGCACACGAAGAGGCAGCGATCTGACGGATGTCCTTGTTTGCCGCACTTCTGACAGGTCAAGCGTTTCCAGCAGCCCAAGTCATTGTGCTTCGTCGATCCACAGTGAGAGCACCGAGTGGTCGGCGCTCCCATGTTCTGCGATCCAGCGCGTTGATCTGGGTTGTGATCTTCCTGCTTGACGATGGTATCAGCGGTGGCCAGGAACATTCGGCGCAGATCGCCTTCGCCGTCTGATCCACTCGACTCCGCTTCCGATCCACTGCTTTCGGTGGACGCGCGAATTGCGCGCACAGCTTTCGCCGTGGAAGATGGGGTTGGCGTCGTCGAGGATTTCTGGCGAAACTTGCTCGAGCCAAATGCAGCTTTGCCTTGACGCTTCTTAGCACGCAGACGAGCGCGCAGAGTTTCTTCAAGGTCATCAGCGTCGGCTAGGCGGAGCAGTGCCAGCTGATCAGCAAGGTCACGATCATCCAAGGTTTCAATGAAGTGTTCCACGTGCTCGCGGCGGACAGACGCTGGGCCGTCTTTCACCTTCAGTTTGGCACGCATCGCGGCGACGTTCAAGCGATAGAGGTAATCCAAGGGCGACTCCTCGGTCTTCTTCCGCGCGTGGTAGTATTGTCTCGCGACAGATACACCACGACCGCAGTATTGGACCTGGAACTCGTGGATCACATCCTTCCAAGAGCTCCGCGTTGTGCGTCCCAGCTGCCGATACCAATTGCGGGCTGATCCGCTGAGCAGATCCCCGAACACCAGACACTTCTCGGCATCTGGAGCTTGATCGCGGACAAACGCAGACTTGAGCTTGCTCAACCACGTGCGCGCTCGCTCCTCGTCGTTGTCTTTACCCGAGAACTCCTTGAGATCCGAGATCGCTGACACACGGACGCGAGGAATAACTGGAGCACCGGTGGACGTCGCCGTGGCTGTGGAAACCGCAGCCGTCGATCTCGGCATCGAGATGTCTTGCGCATCTGGATCGAACTCCAAGACGGACTCCATCTCCGTGTCAATCAGCGTTGGATCCATCACCGACGGGACTCGTTGCGACGTCTCCGGTTGAGGTGGCGTTGGCACTTCCGTCGGCTGCTGTTGCCCCGGCTGTGGGAACAGCAACTTCCTTTCCTTGAGGCAGCGGTTTCTGGCTATGTTGAAGAACGAAGTCATCCTGTCCATCGAGAACGCTTCCTGAGGAGCGGATTCGGCAGCAGCGGAACTAGAGGGCACAGCAGAGACGACCGGGGCAGGTGATGTCGGCGTGGATGGTGGGATCTTCGTCGTTCCACCTGGCATGTGACGACTCGACGGATCAAGTGTCATGCGTGGCGGATAATCGCTCGAGGTTTCCGACTGTGATCCAGCTTCCGACGACACACTCGTAGAACGAGGAGTCCGACTGGTACTCTGCAGTACGTGTCGGCTGTTGTTTCTCGGCTCGACGTGGCTTGGTGGTGGTGGCTTGGAGCCAACCACCGCTGACAGTCGTTTAAAGAACATCGTCATCGCAGACTGGATCGCGCTCAGCTCGAAGTCGAAGAGGTCCTCCGGATCAAACGCTTGCGGCACGATTCCTGCTTGCTTCGCCAGACGCAGCAACGACTTCGCTGCATCCAGCTTGTTGTGTACCGTCGGAAGAGGTGTCACGGGTCCCTTCCAGTCGCCCAAGAGATGAAGCTGCATAGTCTTCATCACGGGGTTCTTGACCATGAACGCGACCAGCTCCTTGTGGTGGTACGCCCTTTCCAGATCTTCTTCAGACAGTTTCGACCAACCACAGTCGTCGCCATCCGAGTCTGGAGATTTCAATGTCTTCCGCGTCGACGAGTCCGCCGACTGAGTGGTGGTGTTGGTGGGTGAATATTCGTCGGCTTGCGCCTTCGCGTCTTCACTCTGCGGATCGCGACTCGCGTCGGGACCCGCGTGTGCCCCCGAGGGGGCATAGGGAGGGGCTGGAGGTTTCTCTTCCAGGTCCGCGTCGGGACCTTCCTCCGTTCCGTCAACAGAGCTCCTCCTGGCACTCTGTCGATCCGTGGATCTCGTTTCGTTCAACTGCGTCGTCGTCGATCCAGACTCCGTCGACGCTGCAGTCCCTGGTTCGGTCTTCACTTGCTCTTCATCTTGCTGGGACTCACGGTGAAATCCCGAGTCACCAGAAGATCCGGGCACGCACCATTGTGGTGAAGTGCGATCGCAAAATCGCCCTTACACCAACGCGCCCAGACACCGACTAGCGGAGGGGTACTCCGATAACCGTGGGGTTGTTGAGTTGCTCACCTTGTGTACCCGTCGGCGGGCTGGTTTGCTCCTCTGGTGGACTCGAGATGAAGTGCTGCGTGGAGACACGACCGTGTACCTTACACGCGGGACTGTTGGTGACAGCGCGGATATCCTTCGCTCTGTCGCCGGGGGGTTTGCCAGCCTCGATCGATACTTCAAGATCGGGGCTTGGCGGGCCAGAATCCACTGGGCCCTGGAGCTCACCCTCGAGCGTCCTTGTCCTTGTCCTTTTTTCTTGTAACCGCCTCCTGTGGCGGGGTCTTGGGGGTGAGAGTCGGACCCTGGCCAAATAAATCCAGTGGTCCTTAGCCGCGGTTCTGCCCGCGATCTGGGTGTGCCAATATACGTTCCCGCCCCAGATGTCCTTGGTCGCTTGTGCCGAAGAGGTCAAATTGAACTCTGTTTGTGTTAATCCTACCAACCACTACTCCTCCATAGTC
Organism: Phytophthora constricta; assembly: GCA_011947335.1. NCBI lineage: Eukaryota > Oomycota > Peronosporomycetes > Peronosporales > Peronosporaceae > Phytophthora > Phytophthora constricta. Next base: position 78,696 of record JAAVTI010000191.1, read on the forward strand.
TCCTTTACACTGCCCTTGTATGCCCCTTGATTTGAGACCATTCAGCAGCGTCCTCGAAAGATATCACCCAAGATCTCACTTCTCAGTGGGTACAAATCAGATGTCTCATCCCTTGATTACGCCTTCCGGGACCGTAAACAATAGCCGTTGTGTACCCATGTGATCAGCGGCGATCGTATCGAAATGATCGCTACATGTCAATCAGCGGCGATCGTATCAAAATGATGGCACCAGTGATCGCGGTATCGGATCGCGGACGACCAGCGGTCGTTTGGTCGGTAATTCTCTGGAACTCTCCTGGAACCTTCTGGAATTCTCCTGGATTCTCTGGACTTCTCCTGGAATTCTCCACGTGTCACATCAACCAATCACCTTTCACGATTCTGGCTTCATCGCATTTCCTGACATGTGCTTCTCCACATAATCGAAGTCCAAGACCTCGTTGAAGCGCGTAGCGCGCAGGGCGTGTCCAAACGGGCGGGGCTGTAACTGTTCGCCAACCACCATACAGTGCAAACACGTGCGGAGAAACGATCGAACATCCGAGTCAATAGTCTGCCGCCAAAACAGCCTTCAGCGATTGCAACGTCGCTGCTTCACCGTGATGTCCGTTAGCTCCAGCATGGGCAATAATACACAAGCGGGCTTGGAGGTCACTCGCCCCAGACGGAATCCAGACTTGGCCGGACTCGACCAAGAAGATACGTCGCGCTTCATCCCAATGACAATTGGGCAGCGAGTCGTCTGCTTCACGGCCGTCCATCGCATGGCGCTGTACCTGGAGCAGCTCATCATGGGTTGGCCACTCGAACGTAGATGGCTGTAGCGGAGCGATCGTTTTGAGTATAGTGACTGCCTTGATAGCGAATGGGCGGTCTGCGGAACTGACGACCGGACTTCCCCATCGGGACAATAGGTCTCCCCAGACATTGGCATCACCCGGCACATGTTCAATCGCGTAAGTAAAAAGCGCGAACGTAGAAGCCCACCTCTGCAGCTTGGCGGCCTGGAACCGCGTAACGTTGGTATCGACAGAGTGCGGGCTAAAGATATACTGGAGGTTCCTGTGATCGGTAAACAGGGCAAATCCACCCGGACGAAGAAGAAGATAGCTGAGTCGTTTGCACGTTTCAACGATCGCAAACGCCTCCTTCTCGACAATCGCCCACCGCAAGCTGGCACCCTTAAAACTTCCACTAACAAAAGCAAGGGGTTTGAGATCCTGTTGCTCGAGAGGCAACCCGAGCTGTACTTGCGGGACTTGCATCACAGCCGCTCCCCAGTTATCCGGACTGGCGTCCGTGTATACTAGGACTGCGCTGTCACCCTTAGGTGCGCCAATGGAATCATGCGAAGCAGAGCCTGCTTCACCCTCTCCACGGCTGAAACGTGTTCCTGAGTCCAGCCAACATCAGCTAGCTGCACGCGATGAAGCTTCATTTTCTTGCGACTGCCAACGAGCTTAGCTGCTGCATCCAGCACAGCCATCAAATCAGCCGTCAAAGCCGTGAATTGGGGTATGTTCTGGCGCATCCAACCAACGGCAAAGAGAAATTGCTGCAGGTCGGCTGCCGTACGAGGTGGCGCCGTATCCACCAAGCCCTGGACGCGTTCAGGGAGTGCGATACCCCGTTCGCTGAAATGACTTTGCCGCACCAAGTCGCCTGCCGCATGAAAAATGACACTTACGCGCATGGAGCTTCAATCCATACGTCTCACAACGCTATAAAAATTCCTCCAGTACATCAAGAAGTTCCGTAGGCGTCTTCGCAAAGCCCAGAAGGTCGTCTATCCAGACAATATTTTTTAAACAGCAGAGGATCGAAAAATTCCTCCATTGATTGCTGGCAGAAAGTTACCGAGTCGCTTGCACCCGTGTAGGTGTCGCCATCCCGAGTTTGCTAATGAAGGTGTAAATTTCTTGGGAGGCTGCATCGAGCGGAAGCTGGTAAACACAACGAATCACATCAGCGTCGAAATAATACTCACTCCCTTCCACTTTACTCAGGTCAGACTCCAAATCTGGCATCGGCCAGACCAGCGCGTCCGTCAGCGTGTTCGCCGCTCGGTGGTCGACTGTCATTCGGAGCTCGTCGTCCTTTTTGGGAACGACTCGTGGGGCCGAGACCCATCGACTGTCAGGGTTCATCTTGACAAGCCCAGTCTCCAGCAAACCCTGAACGTGGTCCACCAGAAATGACTCGTACAAGGGAGGGTATCGGCGCAGTTTAGCCTTCACGGGTCGGGCCCCGGGCATTCCGTTTGCGAGAGCCGTCTCCAGCGCCTCACGTAGTGCTGCAGCTACATCCTCTTGCTGGTTCCGCTGCACCTGGGGGCGCAGCGATCTTGTCGAACTTGTCTTCACTTTCTTCGTCGGGTTCCTTGTATAGTGAGGACAGCGCCAACGCCTGGATATTGGTAAGGGGGTCGCCGTAGTGGAACCACTGGTCTCCAGGTCCCATGTCTCGTTCTTAGCACGTGCGGAGGATAGCAGTCCATCAGTGGAGTACCCCAAGGTAGCCATTGTAGGCCGCCCAATTATCATCGTTCGACCCACCTCTTCATCGTGCGCCCAGCATTCCAGCCCGCGCAGTACCAGTGGCCCAGCCGATGCCTCAATTTTAACCTCGGCTAAAGACAGCTTGCGCGTCACCTTGATCTTGGAGTCACCGACCGGACACAGAGTTGTCGGGGCGGGCATCGCTTTGATCTCGACCGTAGCACCTCGGCACTGGAGGCCCTCAATAAGCCAGCATCGACACCCGATTCATCAGCTCCTGAGTCAAGGAGCACAGTGCAAGGCATCTCGCCGTTGATCAGTGCCATTGTTGTTCCCTTGTCGCGTCCATCCCAGGACGTCACCACGTTTCCGTTTGTGCCGACGGCCGCTATACGTTTGGTGCTGTCCTGCTTGGGCTTTGGGTAGCGCTCTGCTATCAGGCGCGCTGCCTCACCTGGGCCTGCGCGTGGGCAGTGCTTCACCAGGTGGTCGGCAGCATCGCACTTTAGGCACCGCTGGCCGTTCCTCGGCTGAGAACGTGGCTCACCCGCACCGGAGGGTTCGGATGAAGGTCCAGGCATTCCACCTAAGGCCGAGTCATCCTGGGGTCGTCGTGGGGGGTCGACGAGGCAGGCGAGTGTCTCTGCTGCGTGTTTCGATGCTTGCCTGATCGTGACGTTAGCGGAGCCGTTGGCTACCATAGCATATGGAAGCGTAGCAACTCCAGCGCCCACCCGTAGAAACCAACCACATCCGAGCGGAGAGACTTGTTCTGTTCATATCCCAACCGCATGCGGATAGCCTCACGGAAGTCCTCAGGTCCAAGTGCTGCCACCATGTAATTAAACTAGCTTCTTTTGTTCCTTCTCCAGCATGACAGCTTCAACGTTGTGCTTGTCCAGGATACTGTGCAGGTCAGCGCGCAGCTTGCCCATGCGTGAGTCGGCATCAACAAAAGCGGTGTTTATCCGCAGTGCTTTCATCGCTTCGTCAACTCCAGCATAATCTTGTTGCTTCGGTCGGAACGCAGCCTTGAAGTAGTCAAATCACCCTTCCTCAGTGACCAGATTGGGATATTTCTTGAACTCGTAGAGGCATATCATCCTGCCCGTCCGCTCCTCGATACAGGCCGACACCGGCATGATGAAGGGGTGTGATGTACGCGACTTACGCCCGATAGTACGTTTCATAGGCCCTCATGAAATCCCGACGATCTTGCAACGTGCTGCCGGGGTATTTCGGTGGAGTTGGAAGCGTTAGAGCGTTAGTCAGCTTGAACTCCTCGCCGTTCCCAGGAGTGATTGAGGCGACCGGAGAAACAGATGGCATGGGGACATCCCCGTCCGCAGCGGCTTCACCGCCCACGATCGGCGTCGCCAAAGGTCCTCCCCAGTACCGGATTGGCGCCATCTGGGCGTGCCAACCCCATTGCTGTCCTCCTCTCTGTCATTGCGCGTCCGTCGAAGGAGGTAGAGGGGGCAACACTGCCGCGTCGATGGTGAGATCTTCGTGCTGATCTTTATGGTCGGGGTGTGCCGTACGACCTTCCTCCTCCGACATTTGAGCTGGATTTCGTCCGTTGACGAAAAATTAACTTTATTCTGAATCCGAGAGGTCCTCAACCTCGCGACCACGAGAAGTGCTCCGTGCGCTGCCTGCGCTGTAAAATCTAAACTGAATGCATTGAGCCGCAGGCTGCGGCGTTAAGGAGTCGATCTACGTGCCCATCTTAGTACCGCTCTGAATCCGGCCTATCCTAGTACCTCTCCTGAGCAGCTGCATCGACCACGCAGCTGGCGAGCAGATCAAGGAGTGTCAGACAGATCGGTGAGCGGACTTCGCGCAATGCAGCGATTATTCCGAGAGGAATTGGGGGAAAAACAAAGACGGAAGATGCAGGTGTCAATGCTAGACTTCATAGATCGACCTGGTACGACTTGGACTTTAGCCATAGTTAAGCACCATTTTGACGGTATCTATGTCGATTTTTCATTCCACATTCCGTCTGAGGATTTAGTAATAATCACTTAGCTTTGTATACCACGCGCGTCATCGGGAACCAGCATTTTATTCTATTTGAGGGTGTATTCTAAGTCTGGGGATTACTAACGAGGGGTTCATCTGTATATTACTTTGATTCAAGTACTTTTTTCAAAGTACTGGCAAACTCTGCTCGGGAGTTTTCCAAATAGGAACGGCGCATTGCCTATCAGAAGCTAGCATAATAGCGCTACATATGCTACCGCAGCAGCACAGCTCAGTTGAAACACCTGCAATTTTGTTTTCTGAGCCATAATGTTATACGTTCCCCAGTTGGTTTACTCTTTGCATCGCAGTATCGATCCCAACAGCTTTCGGGCGGGTGAAGTGAACGTATTGGCAGTGCGGGTAGTACTCAGTGCAACCGTGGTGCTCATCCCAGTAAAAGATGAGTCGATCGGGCACGAGCGCGTACAGAAAGTCGAGATACAATAGTCGACGGTACCGCTTCGCGTGAAGTGCTTGCATAAGCCAAGCCCACTTCCGTGTTAGCCAAGATGCGTCTGACGACGTGCAGAGGATGCCGATATTGAAAGATTCGAGCGTGCGGTGACCCCAAAAATGCTGTACGTGAGCAAGTTCGAGGGGATGGTGCGCACGCAGAGCGTCCGCGAAATGGACTTCGTGAAAGACAATGTCGCTCTCCACCAGGCAGGCGATCTTCGTTCGATTGCTAAAGTGTTGGGATCGCTGTTGGTCAAGCTGGCGCAGAACCGGAGAAGAAATTTATAACGAAGCACGTCGGCGGACCAAGCGTTGAGGTGCACGTCAACAGTATAGCGCTGGGTCATACTTGTTTGGTTGTTCACATAACGGTGAATTGCTTCAATATCTTCCATGTAGCCAAGCCTTGGGTTGTACAACTGGAAGAACTGAACGTCGCTTTCAGCATCGAGCGGAATACTTGGAGCTTCGTAGTGTGCGAGGTCTTTGATTTCAAACTCTCTCAGCACGATCAGCGCGAATAAATTGGCGCAAAGTGTCAGTACCGCAAGGGCACATACGCCGTGTTTGGACTGGATGGTACCCCTGGAGTATTTCTTGTCGATTAGTTCTTGATCAGTTATCCTGTCGGTGCAGTTGGCGTAAGCTGAGACGAGCACTGCTGTATTCACGAGCATCCAGTATGCTGCAAACGGTGGGTTGATTATGACTGCGAAGAGCGTCCAAATCGCAATACCAGCTAGTGTAACGCGCGTGTATACGCAGCTTGTGGATCTTGACGTCGGTCGAATGTTAGGACCAAATAGGAGGGTAGTAACCGAGAGTGAATCAATTTCATCATCATCAACTTGATCAATGTGAATCTGATTTGTGTATGCGAGCCGTGAAACCATTTTAATCTGCTGCGAGCGCCCTAGCGAAAAAGTCTGGTTCGTCTTCAGCAACTTGCCGTCTGCGAGTCGATCAAGTCACGAGGTATAAATCACGTATAGGTCAGTTTACGCGGCGTTGAGATTATTTAGTCGAGCCGAGAGCCTACGGGCCTCGATTCTGGGGTCCGATCGATTGTGGAGTCACGACGCGGAGACAGGTTGCTCCTAAGGCAAAGAGCGCAACATGGTAAGTAAGCTAGCAGACTCTTTTAAACATTCTCACCACACAATTTTCCCGCGACAGAATCCTAGAGGACCTTACGCTGGCCAGACCAGGGAGCTTGTAAATGGGTTTTCTTTGGGGAGACCGTCAATGTTTTGGAGTGTAGTACCGCAGTGAACCAACGAGTGGTCATCCAAACAGGATGATGACTATGATATCCATCTTGCACCAGTTTCTGATTGACAGCATCATTGTCGAGCAGCTAAAATTGACGAAGTAACGCGCTTTGTCTGTTCGTTCACGATTCAGCGTAATCGTCAAAATCCGTGTCACATCATAATCCAAAATGTCACCCTCTCAACTACTTCGCATACATAAACCAAATCAAACGGACAAAAGCAATACTTTTTCGCCAAGCGCTAAAAATATTGCCAGACGCTTGCAAATATAAACTACAGTACTGGTATAAATATGAAGCACAGATAATATCAGAATACAGTAACACTGACGTCCATCCTGGCACTATTTTTCTCGGAATTAAAATCACGCTATATTTCCGTTAGAAACCTAGTATTTACTGTAACAAACTACTACAGTAATTATGCGAGCCGGCGCGCTTGCCTCTGATGAACTTGTATGGGCAGCACCTCGTATGAGAACGCCGCGAGCGTCTTCCAACCCATATTAAAATGACGACGCTACAGAAGATTACAGCGATTAAGTAAGTGCAGCAGCTTTTGGCAGAGAAAGCTGTTTCCTTGGGTGTGGAAGTGCGAAGGTTCAAGTGACACGAATTATGATGCTGAGTTTTAGCATGAAGCAAGTTTTATGAAGTACATTTTTCAAGAATATGTACCTTAGGTGACACGAATTATGACGTCTGTTTGTCCGATTGAGCGCGTGCATAGCAGCAGTACTTCCAAGCACCCAGTAAAGTATCGCAGGACCACCAAACCGCATTCTTTTTCAGTTCGCAGATCATTCTCAGGGTCAAAGGCTTGATTGGGAAAACCTAAAGAGCACCGAAAGCGGAGCACCTGGCTAGCAAAAGCCCAACATATTTACCTACCTAAAGTATGGCGTTGTTGCTGGACCATGGATTCGTCTGAATGGGCCGTCACAAATGCTTCATGCGAGCCGTGCGTGATCTACAATCTTGTGTTGCTTTAACTAAGGCTTTTGATGGCCCACACACTGATGAACTTCACCAATGTGCTAGAAGATGGGTCCACAAGTGAGTTTCCACTTGAACCTGGGTTTTTCCTACCCTGGTGCTCTGCTTTCGGTGCTCCTTTGCATTTCCCAGCTTGCACGGTAAGGTAAGAACTCACCGACATTATATCCTACTTCCTTTGCGCCTCAACTTAAAAACGTCCACAGCGTGAAAAATGAATGTCGGTCAAGATGGTATATTTTCTAGAAGAACCTGCTGCCTAATAATACACGTTAGCAAAATGGTCATCAACTACCCTTCGGCTCCTCGGCTCGCGACGCGCACAGCTGCAGCGTTGCGACCAAGGCATGGGGGCACTTGACGTTACTTGTACATCGAAGGAAGCACTTTCTTCCGATTCTCCGCTACGAAAAAATAGAGAAACTCGACGGGACCCCTCCGTCTCCAACAGACACTAGGGCCGACGTCACGACACGCTCGCTCATTGCTCCAAGTCTTCTAGTGCGGACTGCTTGCCATCTTCATGTCGCCTTGATCTACCAGGCGCTGTTGTCATCGCTACGCGAGCCGCCGCTGCGACCGCCACCACCGTAGCCGCCACCGCCACCACCGCCACCGTAGCCGCCACCGAAGCCGCCGCCACCGTAGCCGCCGCCACCGCCACCGCCGTAGCCACCACGGCCGCCGCTGCTTCCGCCACGGTCTTCGCTACGGTAATCCCTAGCACCGAAGCGCGAGCTGCCACGGCCACCACGGCCACCGCGACCACCACGACTGCTTCCGCCACGGAAGCCGCTGTTGGCCATCTGGTCCAGGAAGGCCGGAACCTCCTGGCCGTTCTCCACCATCATGTCGTACATCTCACGCGCAAGGTTGCGGTTCTTCTCGTTCATCATCGACAAAGCGTAACCGACGTTACCCACACGACCGGTACGTCCGATACGGTGCACGTAGTCATCAATGTTGTTAGGCAGATCAAAGTTAATAACCTGAGTCACACCATCGATATCAAGACCGCGGGCAGCAACGTCCGTAGCCACCAGCACGGGCGTGCGACCCGACTTGAAGCTAGCCAGAGCAGCCTCACGCTCGCGCTGCGAGCGGTCACCGTGGATAGAGGTGGCCGGGAATCCCTCGCGGCAAAGCATGTCCTCGAGGAAATCAGCGCCACGCTTCGTCTCCACAAACACCAGGATCAGACCATCCTGCACCTGGTTCAGGAAGCGCACCAGGTAGTCCTCCTTGTCATACTGCTCAACGTATTCCACCGTCTGCTTCACATCCTTCGAGGCCGAACCCACACGGCCGACCGTCAAGAAAATGTAGTCGCGCAGGAAGTCCGAAGCCAGGCGCTGGATCTCACGAGGGAACGTGGCACTAAACATGAACGTCTGACGCTCACGGGGCATGTCCTCCTGCTCGACAATGCGGCGGATCTGGGGCTCGAACCCCATATCCAGCATGCGATCGGCCTCGTCCAGAATCAAGAAACGGATGCACGAAAGCGAGATGCGTCCACGCTCCATCAGGTCCACAAGACGACCAGGAGTGGCGACCAGCAGATCGCAACCGCGCTCCAGCTCGCGCAGCTGGCGGCCGACTTCAGCACCACCGTAGATCACCACGGGGGCGATGCCCGTGCAGTAGCAGAACTTGCGAGCCTCGTCGTAAATCTGCGACGTCAGTTCACGCGTCGGCGACAAAATAAGCGCCGCCGGGAAGATCTTGCGGAGCGGCCGTGGCCGACGTCCGGGGGCGGGTGCCCCCACACGCAGCATAGCCGCGAGCGTGGGGAACAAGAAGCCGCCCGTCTTACCAGAGCCCGTCTGGGCACAGGCCATCATGTCGCGTCCCTCCAGTCCAATGGGGATCGAGTACTTTTGCACGGGCGTGGGCTTGTCGTACTTGCACAGCTCCAGATTGCGCATGACCTCCGGGCCAAGCTGGTCGGGTGAGAACTCCGTGACTGGGTCAGGCACGTTCTCGCCGCTCGTCTCCACGGGAATGTCGTCGTACTTGTCAAAGTTGATACCCGACGACTTGGCATCTCCAAACAGCTCGTGCTCTAGCCGCTCGTTGGCGCGCAGGTCGCCGTGGTAGCCCAACTCGTTCACGCGCATGCCGCCGCCACGTCCGTAGCCGCCGCCACCGCCGCCATAGCCGCCGCCGTAGCCGCCGCCGCCACCGCCGCCGTAGCCTCCGCGACGGTCGTCACGTCGGTCCTCGCGCTCGAAACCTGCCCAGCGCGAGTTGGTGGCGCGTGGGGCGCGTCGCTGCGCTCGCGCGAGCCGCTGCGGGAGCCGAAGCCGCGCTCGCGAGAGCCGCCGCGACGGTCGTAGCCGCCACCGCCGCCGCCGTAGCCGCCGCGACGGTCGTCCGAGTTTTCTTCGCGGGCGCCTTCACGGCCTCCGCCGCCGCCGCCGGCGCCGCGCATATGAGGCGGCACGTATGTGGATTTTCCTTCCGCCATCTTGATCGAGTCTTCTCCTTGTCCTGCTCCCTTGTGGTCACAAAAGTGAATGAGCTGGCGCCCCTGCGCCACCCACTGCTGGTTGAATGGATGACTACAAGGAAGTCAGTCGGGAGGGTGGGTGGGTGACTACTGAGAAGTCAGTGACGAGGCGGCATAGGTGCGACGTAAAACGGGCGAGAACGCAGGGCAGCCAATCGGAGCGTTTGACAGACATGTCGCACGTGATCCCAGCTGGCCTGCCACGTACCTGAGACCTCATGGTGTGGGCCATGCATGGCTCGTGGCAATTCAACATGGTGCAGTTTGCTCGACTATCCCTCCATTCGATTGCGTAGTGACGAGTTTGCCAGCTGCAAGGCAGAAGGCGTCATGATATGCTCTGGATGGAGGCGACTTTACCGCGCAGAGTGAGTGGTCGGGCAATCTTCGCTTTTTGGAGTGCTGCAATGGCAGCCAGCGAAGGTTTATAGCTCGTTGGTATCCAACGAGCATTTCGATGGCAAAACGACTGCTCCTTGCTGTTGACATCGCTCGCTGCGGCTGTCGGCGGTTTCTCGATGCTAATTGTTAGCTATTGTGGTCCGTCAGTCGGCTTGAAGCGCTTGATACGATGCACGTGTCGAGCAACCAGGACAGTGACGATGCAGCTGGGAGCCGACGGGGCGACCAAGGTCGGGAGATCACGCTGGAGGTGCTGCTCAACGCCACGAAGCTCAGCGTGGGCAAGAACGAGCACCTCGCGCACTATCTGAAAAGGGTCACGCACCTGGCGCTGAACGGGGACGCCAGCAAGCACTTGACTGGCGCCAATCGAGCTATCCGCAAGATCCAGAACCTGCACCATTGCCCCAACCTGAAGGTCTTGTATCTCTACGACAACCAAGTCAAGGCGATCGAAAACCTGGACGTGGTGCCGCAGCTCACGCATCTCCATCTGCAAGGCAATTGCCTGAGGCGAATCGAGAACCTCAACCCGCTGAAGCTTCTAGAGAAGCTGTACCTCGAGAAAAATGCCATCTCGCTGCTTGAAGGACTGCGTGGCTGTCTTCGTCTCCAAGAGCTGTACCTTGCCAACCAGTCCGTGCCCTTGGACTTGGAATTCTCGTTCGAAGAGGAGACGATGTGGGCCTTGACGGTACATTCGTTGCTGCTCTCGAACGAGTCTCGATTGCTATCTGCTTTATTTTGCGCTTGCTTCTATTTGACCCGTTGCTTGTCGACTCTGTGTGCTCAGCGGTCCTTGCGTGTGCTGGACCTCTCCAATTGTCGCGTGGCCTCCACCGAGCCTCTGATTGCCCTGCGCAGTCTGGAGCAGCTAGACCTCTCCAAGAACCTCATCAGCGACTTAGACGGAGTCTTTGCTCTAGTCGGTGGGGTCACGTCGCTGGTGGAGCTGGACTTATGCGGCAACCCGGTTACTGCGACGAAGAAATATCGCGAGAAGACAATCACCTTCTCGTGTGCCCGCCTAGGTAAATGATCGCTATACCTGTAGTTGTACTTCACCAGTTCTTGCTACCTACTGTTAGTCTTGCCCTCGATACTACAGCCGTGTTGGACAAGAAAGATGTGGACCCCAACCAACGACGCATGATGCAGTCTCATCTAGCGCACAAGTACAGGTGCCATCCCACCGAAATGTTGTTGCTGCGTCATGATCGATTAAAGTAATCACCGATGTTGCTCACGCTGCAGGAAGCGGATCGCTCCGACGGGCGCGAACTCGCCGTTTGAGTCCCTCCTCAAGCGAAGGAGGTCAAGACGACATCTACAGTGGGCCAAGCGAATCAAAGAGGCTGCTGAAGCATGGCGCGACCGTGCACCAACTGCGCAGCATGCAGTTCACGACGACGCTCGCGAAATCCCGGTGTGAGAGCGAGGGTCTCGGCATTGCTGGTGCGCATTGCAGTCCTAGCAGCACAGCTCTCGTGAAAACGTCCAGCAACAACAACAACAACAGCAGATACAACTGACGCTTTACGGTAGATTAAGACAACAAGCAGACGTCGAACGAGTTCATGTGTCTTCTCTTGGTTTAGTTCTTCTTCACAAGGCCGTAGGCCAGCACGGAGGCCACACCTACAGCAGCGCCCGCCGCGAGGCCAAGCACCACCTGCTGCTGGTCCTTCGATAGCGTGCACACGGATTTCTTCTTGGTGAACTGCGGGATCGCGCGCGGGTTCTCGAGGAACTCGGCGATCAGCACGGCGTTCAGCGCAGCACCGCGCAGTAGCTGGTCGCCAGACACGAACAGCTCCAGGCCGTGGTCGCCGAAGACCAGGCTCTTGCGCAGCCGGCCGGCTTCGATGTTGAACTTCTTGGTGGCGTTCTTGGGCATCGGGTACTGCAGCTTCTTCGGGTCGTCGACGAGGTCCACGCCATCCGCCTTCGCCAGCACCTCACGGGCACGGGCAATGTTCACGGGTTTGACCGTTTCGAGGGTGAGGGCCTCGGAATGAGCACGCATGATGGGGATACGAGCAGCCGTGCAGCTCACTGCGAGGTCAGGCTCGTCGAAGATCTTGCGCGTCTCCCACGTGACCTTCATCTCCTCCTTGGTGTAGCCGTTCTCCTGGAACTTGTCAATGTGCGGGATGAGGTTAAAAGGCAGCGGGTACGAGAACACTTTGTTGGTGACGGGCTCGTCCGCCAGGAAGGCGGTCGCTCCGTCGCGGAGCTCCTGCATGCCAGCTGCGCCGGCGCCGCTCGCAGCCTGGTAAGTGGAGACAATGAGTTTCTTGATGCCGAACTCGCAGTGCAGGGGCCACAGCGCCATGGCGGCGATGGCCGTGGTGCAGTTGGGGTTGGCGATTAGCTTCTCCTGCTTCTCGCCGCTCTTCTTGATCAGCACATGGCCGTTGATCTCGGGAATCACGAGCGGGGTCTCGGGGTCGCGTCGGAATGCCGACGAGTTGTCGATGACCACGGGGCCGTTGGGCACGGCCGCCAGCTGCTTGGCGTACTGCAGCGAGAAGTCTCCGGACACGGCCAGGAACACGTAGTCCAGCTTGGCCGCCTTCTCCACGGAGAACAGCGCGATGGTCACGTCGCCAAAGGGCGTGGCCACCGTCTTGCCGGCCGAGCGCGAGGACGCGAACAGCACCAGCTCCTGGACCGGAAACTTGTGCGCCGCCAGCACCGAGATGATCTCGATGCCTACGGCGCCCGTGGCGCCGCAGATGCCGACTGTCTTGCCACTCGGGGTCGTCATTGCTGCTTACGGAGGAGGATTGGAAAATGACCGGCTCCGATGGCTGCGGTGTTCGCGCATAAAAACGTGGTGTGCCGACACACAAATTTCTTGTGGCGCGTCACGATCGTACTTAAGTGGGTACAGTATATCATATTCGCACTTAAGTGGAGAGCAAGATCCACCGCACGTCGGAATCGTCGAGATCTTGAGGGGCTGTATACTGAGCGTCAGTCATTAGGCAAAGAGAAGGTCGTTGGAACAAGATGCTCGCTGCGATTCACCCTGGAGTGCTGCGCGTGGGTCGTTTGGGAGCCGTCACGGCTCGCGCGCTGTCCACCGCGGGTGAGTCGCTCGTTCTGGTGGAGAAGAAGGACAAGTACGCGGTGGTGCGCCTGAACCGCCCGCCCGTGAACTCACTCAACACGGCGCTGATCCAAGAGCTGGACGCGACTATCAAGAAGCTCGAGGAGGACAAAAGTGTGCGGTGAGTCATCACAAAAAGGCAACTTCAACTTCAACTTGCACATGACACGTTAGTGACTGAAAACGGTCAACGACAATCTTATTCGTATTGTTGAATTGTTAAGCGGCATGATTCTGGCGTCGTCCAACCCAAAGATCTTCTCGGCGGGCCTGGACATCATGGAGATGTACCAGCCGCAGCCGACCAAGATCACCAAGTTCTGGACGGCGCTGCAGGACCTGTACCTGCGTCTGTACACGACGCGGCTGGCTGCAGTGGCTGCTATTGAGGGTCACAGTCCCGCGGGAGGCTGTCTGCTGGCCATGTGCTGCGACTACCGCATCATGACCAGCGGCAAGCCGATGATCGGGCTCAACGAGACGCAGCTGGGCATCGTGGCGCCCACGTGGTTCCGAGACACGTTTGTCAACACGATTGGACACCGTGAGGCGGAGAAGATGCTGGGACTGGGACTGCAGGTGGACGCCACGAAGGCGAAGGCTATCGGACTGGTAGATGAAGCGGTGGCGCTGGAAGAAGTTTTCCTCGCGCAGAGGCGGCTGTGGGAAAATGGCTGGCGATTCCAGGTGCGTTGCGAACAGGACTGTAGTTGAGGGATTCGTGATTCAAGGGCTTATGTGCTTGGCTGATTTTAGATATGGCGCGTGTCAAGACCAAGCTGCTGATGCGCCAGGAAACGGCTAACCGACTGATTGCCATCCGTGAGGAAGATCTGGAGGCCTTCACGGACTTTGCGCAGACCGACAAGGTGCAGAAGTCCCTCGGAATGTACCTTGCCTCCCTCAAGAAAAAGTAAACATTTCCGGCCTGCAGAAATCAACACTATAAGGAATAAGTGGACGCGCATCCGAATGCTCAGATCCATGTACGGACCCTACTAGTTGCTCGACGGTCGCTGGGGAGATCACTTCAATATCCCTAATGAAAGCGCCATCATACCCACCGATCGGTAGTCTCATTCAATATTCCTAAACTGTGTCACATCGAGGGTCACCGTTCACTTAGCCACGCATTGGAGGTAGGATTGTTGCTGTGTTTATCGATTGTGGTATTGGGAGGCGCCAATATCGTACTGAGTCGCTGTGCTTTGTCAAAGCCACTACAGGTGGAGCTTCTGGCTAAAGTGCAAGCAGAGTGGCGATATGAAACGGTTTAGGAATGCAAAATTGAGAGGACTCGCTCTGCAAGCAAGTTATCCAAACGAACACTGTCAGTTCTGATTTGGTTGTCATGCAGCCATTGCAACACAAATTGATAACCATTCAGCCCATGGCTTTGTGTTGCATCCAACACCACGGCTTAAGTGCACCTACTTGGCAAGTGCCAGGTTTCCTCTACAAGCTGCGTCGTGATCCATAGCCTCGAATGTCCACTTATCGCAGCAGTGAGTGTACAGCCACAAAATCATTTAAATATTTCCTGCTTCGATAGTTCTGTTGATAGCTGCTGGTGAAAAACCATCAGTTCGATTGGCACGGCGACGCCATTGCGCGCTGTTCAGCCCATAGCATTGGTGAACTTTGGGTATTGCGGTCACCAAATCGCCATCGTACAGCTTCCGGTACTTCGTGATGGACTTTGCCGCAGTTATAAGCAAGCTGAACGCAAAACCAAGAGTAAGGTCACCTAGCTCCCCAAGTGGTTGCTGAAGCCGCAACACATTGACATTAGTATGATGGTGTAGCCACTTGATCAGCCAACAAGCACGGCCGGACCCAGTGGCCACACACTATCTGGAATCATCCTCACCAACCATTGCACTGTTTCCAAGCATCATCTCTAAGCAGCGACATAGAACGCCACCAGGTCTGTCATCGTGTTTTCATTGGGAACCAACAGCCGCAGCAACTGCAACCACCTTTCCGAGCGAAAATGTGTGCTGAGCCCGTAGCAGCAACAGTGTTGGGAGACTCCGCATCGTCGCAGCATAATCTACAGCCTTGCGGTATTCCACCAGCTTGTCCTCTTCGATTACCTTCTAAGTATCAATAGGGCGGATCACTCGCGATACCAGTCGTGAGTTGCCCTCTTAACAGCAGTGAGAAGTGTCCAAGCATCACACCAGCCCACGAATGCGTCGACCTTTCTCGTCACATACCCAAATCCGAGCATTCAAAAGTGCGCACGACACACAACTGTCAAAAATTCCACGTCCGGAAGAACGGTGCTGCCATCGCCTCGATCCACTCGGCGCTTCTTTTTCGCTCATTCTTTGCGTTTGCTTAATAGCGTTAGGTCGGGCACCAAACACAAGGGTACACATTGCTGAAGCTACCTCAGTGACAACAGTTGACCTTGCGAATTAACCAGTGCAAAGCGCACTGCTCACGTGGATACGAGCCTAGTCATTGACCTTACTTACCCTGTTCGATGATAACTCTGTTCTAAGGTTCCCAAAACTTATCCGAGGAAATTCATTCGTGGGCAAACATGTCCTGAAAGACAGCAACGTAGACGCCGATACCATGCAGAAACGTGCTCTTTGGAGACTTTCATTGTGCTCGTGCAGCAGGATTTCCGTTTGCTTCATCGGTGAGAACCCGATTGCCGGCACGCCCACTTTGCGCAAGAAACGACTGTCGGTGGCAGCTGGGAAGATCTCCGTCTCCAGCGTTTCACCAATACGTGCGCATGACGTCTGAAAGAGCTGCCACCACACATTGTCAGCGTCCAGCGAAGTCACGTAATGCTGGTGCAGCGGAGTAGTCCACGAGGCAAACTCCCACGATACGCCCTCGGCAGCACACCATTCGTTCAGCATAGCCTCCATCGCCTCGAGGTCCATCTGAGGTGAAACACGAATGTCGAAACCAGCGATGGCCTCAGTTGGAATCACATTCAAAGCATGGGTCTTGCCACCATCACGCGAAACCCCGCTCTGCAGAACCGTGAGATTGATAGTTGTCACGTCTCCAAGTTTCTTTTTCTTCATGTCGCCGTGCTTGCAACCGTTGGCGGCGCCAAGTGCTTTCTCTTGCTCGTCACGGAAAGCCAACGCTTTGTTGCAGATGTCGATGATCTTCGACGTGGCGGTGTTTTGAATAAACCGGCTGCCGTGACCTGTGGGACCTTCAGCTTTAACGTACACCCACCACGGAGACCGTTCACCGTAAAACACAGTGTACGAATCTCCGGGGTTAGCCAGCCCTTCGTCAAACGCGAACGCAACGGGAGTGATAGCCTTAAACTCTGGGCTTTCAAGAAACGCCCCCATTCCTCCGCACCACCAATCTCTTCATCGGGGACGAAGAGGAGGTGGACGTTGCGTTTGGGCGTAAATCCCGAGGCCATCAACTTGTGCACTGCTTCGACGTACTGAATGCAAACGCACTTCATGTCCTGTGCCCCGCGACCGTAAATGCGGCCATCTTCAAGAACTTTGGCCTGACCAACAACATCAAATCAGCAGCGTCAACACAGGAGCCTACATGCAGCAAAATGCAACAACAAACTCACATCAAACGGATCGTACTGCCAGTGCTCAGGCATTACCGGCACGACATCATAGTGCGAGTTCAAGAGAATACCAGGCAGCGTCGGGTCTTCTCCTTGCCACGTTGCCTGGTCCACCACAAACAATACAAATGTCCATCATTGCACCCCTGAAACTCAGATCCATTGACAAGTCTCTCCATCTCACCAGAACCACAGGCTTGTTCTCCACCGGCACGAAAACCTTCACAGGAAGTCCAACTAACAAATATCACTCGAAAATACAACATTAAAAAGGTTTTATTCAAGAAAAGCGAGCAACATTCGCAACGTTCGTACGCTCTTCCAGGTACATCCGCAGCCATTCGGCACACTGCGCAGCGGACAGACGTGAGCAAATTAAAAGAAAAAACATTTCCCTTCCACAGCCTGCCCCACCTCCTTGTAGCTCCCGTTGGGGCCGTCCCCGCTCACTGTGCGGAGGCGCAGAAGCTCCAGGAAGCGCTCGACCGGGTCCTTCCACACACTCATCCAGTCCAGAACTCAAAATGAGACTCATCTTCAACGAGGTCTCCTCTATAAGAACAGACTTGACAGCGTCTCCCTCTACAAGAACACAGAAATGGATCATTCTCCCTCTCTGTTCAAGAGCACGCTTAGAATCTCCCTCTACGAGAACATTTGGTACATTTTCAATGGAGGCACGTCAGGCCATCCGCGAGGGCCGTCGCTTCGCTGACGACGGGCGAGACGCGCGAGCGCTGGCGCTCTGGAAGGCCGCGCTGGGCGACGCCTACTCGCAGCAGGACGTCGCCAGTTTGTTCGTGCTGGCCAAGAACGTTGGGGAGGCCTGCGCGCGCCTGGCGGAGCAGGAGAAAGACCCGATCGCGCTGCTGACGGAGGCCAAGGAGCATTTCGACTATGCGCTGGGCGTCGTGGACCAGTGCGCGCTGCGGGAGATGCTGGGGGCTACAGGGCGCTGTACCGCAGTGTGAGGCGAGTGGAGAAGCTGCGAGGACGCGTGGAGAGGCAGCTGGAGCAGGTTCAGGAGGACAAGAAGAGCAGGAAGACTGTGGGAGCGTGCACGACGTGCAGGGTGGCAGGAGACGTGGTGCAGGACGAGAACGACGGCTGTTTTTATTGCCAAAAGTGCTACGAGGAGTATTATGCTGCTGCTGTGGCGCGTGATGGTTTGGATGGCGGAGAAGTGAGGAGAGAAGCTGAAGAAGAGACTGGTGAGGTTGAAGAGACCGGAGAGGTTGTGGGAACAGCTGGTGGGAGTGTGGAAGGTCATGAGGAGGTGGTGGCTAATGAGCGGAGAGAAGTTGATGAAGTGGAGAGCGTTGATGAAGTGGAGATAAATGGGGATGGCGAAAGTGCGGATGTCGAGGAGGAGGCTAGAGCTGTGCCTGTTGTGGGCGACGACGAGGCCAGGGAGCCGGAGACGGAACGACTTCGGTATGAGCGCGTCGAGCTGGGATCTCTGGCAGACTTTCTCGCCGGTACCATGAATATAGAAGCCAAGGGAAAGCAGGATGAGACTCAGCCCGCAGAGAAGAGCGTGGTTACGCCGGAGGTACAGCTCGAAGAGCAGAACAAGGGCGAGGAGTCAAATAAGATGGAAGTCGACGCCCAAGTTGAAGTGACTTCGAGTGAAATGCATGTCTCGTCGGCACTTATAGTCGAACCCCAAGAGGAAAGTATGGCAATCACCGTTCATTCCGACGATCAAGCCAAGGAGTGCCGCGAACCAAGTGCAGATACGTTGGACCAGAATACAACGGAGGTATCAGCGAAAGAGGTCTCAATTACGCCTACCACGGACAAAAGGCAGTACTCAATCGCAGTGCTGCTGGACCTCCGCAAGCGCTCTCCGAGTGACTGCCCGGAAGGTCTCTTGACAAGCCCTGTGCGTGACGATGGTAGTGTTCCTCCTCCTTCTGCTAAAAGCAACCCGCGAAGGAAATCGAACGGCAAAAGGCTACGAGGTAAGCAGTGCAGTCCTGCGCTTCCCTCGAACTCGTCGCAATCGGCTGACGCTGCTGCTGTCCGTGATGTTGCAATCATTTCCCAGATCATCCACCGCGCAGAACCGAGGCAAGGACCGTCGTGCATCTATCCAAGGTGATACTGCCGAGGCACCCGCTGGCGAGTCGCTGCTGCCGTCTCTGGACTTGTGCAATTCGCTCCAGAAGGCTTTTCAGGAGCGACAGGGTGATTGTGAAACACCAATCGGCTGTGCTTCTGTGACAATGGGAGGAATGACTGCGGTGCTGTTCGAGTCGCAGGATACGCTCGCCACATCCGCCCGGATGCTCTCTCTTGGATTGTGAAGGCGGTTTGCATTTCCATGTTGCAGTGCAGGATTGCCATCAGTTTGACGGAGTTCAGTAATCGACCCGATTGCCATTTTTGCATTGTTCACTTGTGTTAAGCTATGGTCGAGCGTGCTTCAATTTGTGCATCATTTCAATTTGGCAGCAAAAACGTGCAATGACCTCGACACAACATATCGCATGTTATCTCGCAGGTCATCACAAAAGTCAGGTCATCTGACCAATCTGTGGTCTACATGCTTACTGAACCGAAAAGGGACCTTTATCTCGATACACCTAGGACAATTCTCTGACTCTGTATATGTGTTGGGCACCACTCACCTCCCAAAGAAAACCACGCGCAAAAGCTCAAACAAAGCCCAAGGAGGGACCAACACTCACTTTTATCTGCGCCCCCGAGGCTACGAGGCGATGGCGGAGCAAGAGGCCAAGAGCGCGGAGCTCACGCGCAGCTTCCTGTCCTTCCGCATGCTCAAGGAGGTGCTGCAGTCCTCCAACATCAAGGACGACGAAGAGGTTCGGCCGCATATGCAGTGCTTATGCCCATTACCACCAGTGAAAGTTATTAATAGTTTAACCGGTTTATCGGTACTTTTGTATGCATATATGTATATGCAGGCGGTGATGGTGACGCGCATGTGTGTGGACCCGCGTCACGTCGAAGAGTTCGAGCGGCTACTGAGGATGATCCTCAAGAGCACGCACACGGTGGGCCACGTGTCTACGTGTGTGGTGCGGCCACCGCCAGGAGAATTCACCTACACGTCCATTGTACGCAAAGTATTGGTGTTTTTCTTCTTCTTATCTATACATTAAGAGATGTTTATTATTTGCTTTGTTTTTATTGTGCAAAGGTCAAGTATTCAGGACTTCAAGCCATGCGCCAGATCTACCCCCGACTGTGGAGAGTGGCGTGGACTTTTACAAGCTGCTGGCTGCCAGGGACTCGCTGCTGTTGGAGCCACCCACCTACCAGATTGAAGCAGGCTTCGGCACGTGGATCGAGTCGGACGGCAACACCAAGCCCATGAGAGGAGACGACCCCGAGGAAGACGCCAACTTGGTGTACCAGAGCGTGCCGGGTCCATGCTGCAATGATTCCTGTGAGAACCCGCACGGACTGAACGTTCGTGCGTCGTTTGTGGCGCCGACGAAGGACTTCCAGCTCTTCCGACCGCGCTACCAGCGGAACAACAAGAAGGGAGGGCAGAAGAACTTGCGCTGCTTCCCGTGCTGCAGAAACGGACGGCATGTGAGCTCGGGCTTTTGTGGAGACTCCATCCGAGTGCACGTGGCCGTGAGTCGTGTAACGGAGTCGGGCGGCGTCAAGATTTGCCCCATCCAGACAACGCGTCCGGCAGTGCTTGCCTTCGCGCGTTTTCTGAACCTCGACGGCACATTTGACCAGACAGTTTCGGGACCTGAGGTCTTTCCCGGACAGACCATCGAAAAGACGGACGTGCTGGCGTGGGTGCGCGATAAACAGCACCCGATGAACCCGCTGTTCCCTGGAATTTTGCGTGGAGCTGCCATGGAGACGTCGTCGCAGTCGGCTATTTTCGAGTTTAATGCAGAGTGCAAGGCTTGGCACTACGGATGGACGGCCCCGCGGGGTCAAGGTCTCTCCGGCAGCGATGCCCAGCACGTGCTCGAGGTCCTCTTTATGAAGCCCATGGGGTCTTACATGTACTGTCTCGAGCGCTTGCGTTCCGATGGCTTCTCGATTTACTCAAGCCGCCGAGCCAGCCATGCTGTAATCAAACCTGAGGCGGAGCCGTTTCACCAAGGGAGGTTGACGACCGGGCACTGAAGCGAAAGCGCTCGGTGCACCCTGAACCAGCCTCGCCCGCACGTGCTTTGATGGCACCGCCTCCGGCGTCGCCGGCGTCCACAGTCATGTCGAATTCTACAACTGATTCGCCCGTCGTGTCCCCATCCAAAGAGGATACGGAGCATGGCCGCCGCCCAAGTGTGTCATCTGCCATGCGCGCAGTTGCACCTGCGCCTCCCACGTCCACGGGTTTTATGGATGTGACGGCACCGATGACCGACATGCCACCGTTCAAGATGGAGAACATATTTGGTTCGGTATCCTCGCCTATGGCAGTTTGCCCCCCTTCGAATTCCGTCTTGGTGGACAGTGCATGTTCTGGTTTTGATTACCGAGGTCTTGATAATTTGATGAGCAGCGGTGGTATGCTGCAAAACCAGAGCCAGCAGCAGCAGCAGCAACAACAACAACAACAGCAACATCAACAGCAACAACAACAACAACTTCAGCAGCAGTTGCTAATCAGTCAGCAAAACCAGCAGCTTCGGCAGCATCAGCGCGAACAGCAAGAATTGCTGCATCACCAGCAGCAGCTCATTCAACAACTTTCGGAGCAGATGATGATCAGCCAGCAACAACAGCAACAACAGCATCAAGTGCCGGATCACCAGCCAGGTGATCTTTTGAGCCACTCCTTGTTCCAGGAAGAGATGCCGGCACGCCGTGTTGTTTCGACCGACGAGCTGCCGTGGTCGGAGCTTTACAATTTATTTGATCCTACACCGTTGTCCCCAGCCAGCACCGATGATGACCCGGACCACGACGAGGAAAGCTTACCGAGTCCTGGCAACAGCCCTGTGCCCTCCTCAACTTCCGTCACCAGCTCGATGGCTTCGCCCTCCGCTCCTACACAGCAGCCCATTTTGAATTATTTATAACATAGTTCGGGGTGTCCTCAAGCATGCCACTGCCATAACCTGAGGGGGCGGGGGTACGTGACGAGGAGAGAGGCTGGGAGTGTCGAGACGACGAAAAGAAGCAGCAGGAGCGCAAGACAAAGAGTTCGTCATACGAGTAACCTGTCCACGATCTGTGTGCACCGTGGCGACGGAAACAACGAGTGGACGCGCAAGAGGAAGATCAGAGCGACATCTCCCTCGCCTGCGCGCTGCGGTATCTCGCGATTTTTCTTATCGAAACTGAGTGTGGGCATTGTGCATGTTTGTACTGACTGACAGCCATGAAAAATATGCACAGAGCGCGTACGTTTAAGATCAAGCACCTCCAGGAGAGCAAGTGTAGCAACCAATCGACAAAACATACAGATTTTCGTTTTAGCGTGTTTTGGTCAACATTGCTTGTTTGCTTGTTGGATGAGTTTGCTAACGTCTCGTGAAACTGGTGATCTATCTCCCGCCGGCAATTGCTTGGCAGTGAGTTGCATGGTGAAGGGCACCATTGGTGATGGCCACCACTCACTGACCAAACACAACCAAACACAATAGGGGTGTCAATACACATGCGGGACAAATCAAAGAGATAAAATGTGGTGAAAGCAGATGGCTCTCAATTCGGAAGCTGTCCGCACTGCATTCGTCAAGCGCCGCGGTAAAGGCGATTGCAGCACTGCTCGTAGTTTCTGCTTACGGTGAACGAAGAGAACTACAATCCCTGACAACCTTTCATATATTCTTGCGTAACATCTGAGATCCAAATGTCATTGCTGGTGATCCTTACAGCTGGCCGTAGTTGTCGAACGATCGGGACAATTGTCACCGCCAACAAGGTTTTCGTGGTATCTCATGCTTTTTTCGAGTGAGATACCATAGTGAAAGCCGATGACTCCATTATCGAAAAGCACAATGTGGATAGTGTAGTCATTGCACTGCCTGCAAATCGTGTTGGTCGAACAATCGAAAGAACGGTACATTGCGGCCTTTTAGCTCGACTAATCCCCATATCGCGAGATGAGCAAATTGAATGCCTGTTCCTTTATTTCTTACTGCATCATCCATGCAGTGTACAGTACAGTAGTTGCCCATAGTAATTTCGGCAGGCTGCGAGCAGACTAAAGTTAAATGTACTTCAACGCAACAAGCAATAGAGCCTCTGGAAGTGTGCCGCATCAACACAGTGTATATTAACACCGTATATACAACCCGTAATCGCCACTACATAATCAAATTCAACCGACGAGAAGTAGATCGACCCGCTAGTTAAACTGAGGTTTATGACGACACCCTAAAACCAGGAGAAATCACACAAAATTTGACGACGTTGTAAGCGAAAGCAGATGCCTTCGATCCGCATCACGACAACGTTCCTGATTAAAAAAATCCCCATGTTTCTTATTTTAGTACCGGTCTTCCGTTTGCTGTTTGTACTGCGCATGATATCACGTGCTTTAAGATATAACTTTGGGTGCGAATGATTTTTTTGAGTTTGAAGTTGGCCTTCTATTTGAGTTTTGCTTTGTTACTTTCCTATAGAGCTTTGGGTGCGAATGACTGGAAGCATTGGGGGAATCGTAAGCAGCAAGAAGACGAAGCTTCCTCTTGACATCGATTGCAGTACAGATGAACCCCTCGTTAGTAATCCCCAGACTTGGAATATACCCTCAAATGGAATAAAGTGTTGGTTCCCGACGACCAACTGGGCACGCGTGGTATACAAAGCTAAGTAATTATTACTAAATCCCCTCAGATGGAATGTGGAGTAAAAACTCGACAAATATTCCTTCAAAAGGGTGCTTAACTATGGCTAAAGTCAAAGTCGTACAGGTCGATTCATGAAGTCCAGCATTGACACCTGCATCTTCGTCCTTGTTTATTTCTAATTCCTATCGGAATAATCGCTGCATTGCACGAAGTCCGCTCACCGATCTGTCTGACACTCCTGTAGTATCGGCACAAATTAAAAGTTTTCCTATCGATGTGAGATAATAGTTGATTTCGGCAGCAGTCAGCGCTTTTTCTTCTTTATCAGAAGCATTCCCGCATGCATCGTCTTCAGCAACATCATTGCCAGCACTCTCCTGCCCCTCGATCCCGCAAAGTCCTCGTCAGTCGGCTCGTCCACGGTTTCATTCTCGTCCTCTGGATTATGCAGCTCATCAACTGGCATCGGATTGTTGGCGTGAAGTCGCTCGCGACAGCATGGTCGAAGCTCCTCTGTAATAGCATCTTTCAGCCCTTCATCCATTTGAGCACCTAGCAGCCAACTCAGAGCTCACAGAGCACATTTCGCAAGCTCTCGCTCGTTAGCAATGCCGTCGCCAACGAAAACATCTCGACTGTCGCTCACCAACGCTCAAAAGCTGCTAATTTGTCAGCACCACACGCAACCTAGATGACGCGAGACATACTTTCAAAATGGCTCAAGGAAATGGACACGAGGTTTAGAATCCAGCATCGTAAATGCCTCCTACTTCTTGGTAACGCTACTGTCCAGGGGGTATGATGAAGCCGCTTTGACGTGTTGAGGTGGTATTTCTCCCAACCAGCAGCATACGGCAGCCGTTAGATGCAGAAATCATCGCAGCATTTAAAATGCGATATACCGACGGCGTCAAATACAGGATGCTGTAGATACTTTTGAGGTGTTGGGCTACTCCTAGACTTTTTAACTGCGAGTTTGACGAACCTGAAGAGAAGCTGCACCTTAGTGTACCCCTAAAACGGCACACCCCGAGATTGGAATACCCCTAAATTGGAATAATTTTGCCGTTCGCGACGCTATGACAATTGAGGGGTTCAACTGTACCGCTTCTGGTTGAACAAGTGGTACAAGAGAACACCGTCGGGCATCACGCATTAAATGGTACCTTTATCCAACAGACGACTACAATGCACGTCTTCGCATTGTTTACCTGCAAACTGAGCGTCCTGCGGCCATAATCCTGTCGGCACTCTGTACGCGTATGTGGAACCGCTTGCCTGTAATCGTCGAGTGACTCTACTTTTGCGGACAACACAAGTTGTGCTGTCCGCAAACTTGTGGCTGTTGTTCATTCGTTCCGTTGGTCCATGTCCAAATCCAAACTGGTGCGCGCTGGATATTTTAACACGATGGTCAAATGATCCCACGACGCCTCCCACGTACCCATCCTGCGCATGAAAGCGTCCGCAATCCCAGCCTCTGAATTCACGCACTCCAATCACTACGAGTTGAGACCGACAAGTGTTATCCACGGCAACATCACAATTCAATTCACCTCAGAGAGCGCGAGTCACCTTTTCAAGATGAACATCCGTCTCGCCACCTTCGTCGCCGCTCTCGCTGGCCTGGCCAACGGAGCCGCTGCCGGTAGCTGCCCGTTCGGCTACGACTCCGTGGCCGCTGTGACCCAACAGGATCGTCAGATCTCGACTGAGCAGTACGACGCGCAGACTTGCAATGTAATCGACTACGAGCTCGTGAAGAAGGACCTGCTAAACCTGATGACGGACTCGCAGGACTTCTGGCCCGCCGACTCCGGCCACTATGGTGGCCTCTTTATCCGCCTTGCCTGGCACTGCAACGGCTCGTACCGCCGCTCGGACGGCCGCGGTGGCTGTGACGGCGGTCGCATCCGGTTCATGCCGGAGCACGCGTGGGCTGACAACACAAACCTGGACAAGGCTTTGAAGCTGCTGGATCCCATCAAGAGCAAGTACGGCGACGCGCTGTCATGGGGAGACCTCATCGTGCTGTCGGGCGACATGGCTATCAAGAGCATGGGCGGTCCCGTGCTCGGTTTCTGCGGTGGCCGTCGCGACGATGCCGACGGCACCAGCAGTTTGCAGTTGGGTCCGACGGCCGAGCAGGAAAGCGTGGCACCGTGCGCCGAGAATGGCAAGTGCAAGGAACCGCTTGGCGCGACTACCTTGGGACTGATCTACGTGAACCCGGAGGGCCCGATGGGCGTACCGGACCCGGCACTGTCGGTTCTCGATGTGCGCGACACGTTCAAGCGCATGGGCATGGACGACCGCGAGACGGTGGCTCTGATCGGCGGTGGTCATGCCTTCGGCAAGACCCACGGCGCGTGTCCGACGGGTCCCGGCCCCGACCCGATCCAGGACCCCGAAAACCCGTGGCCGGGCACCTGCGGTGAGGGCGACCTTAAAGGCAAGGGCAATAACACGTTCACCAGCGGCTTTGAGGGCTCGTGGACATTCACGCCGACGAAGTGGGGCAACGGCTACTTCAAGGGGCTCATTAACCTCGAGTGGGAAAAGTTCGACGGTTCCGGTGGTCACGTGCAGTGGCGCCCGGTACCCGATACGACGCCGCCTGTGCGCATGCTGACGGCCGATATCGCTCTCCTGCATGACCCGAGCTACCTCAAGATCTCGCAGGAGTTCGCAGAAAACCAGGAGAGTCTGGATGAGGCGTTCTCGCACGCCTGGTACAAGCTCATGTCACGCGACATGGGCCCGGTGGCTCGCTGCCGTGGCAACGATGTGCCCCCGGTTCAGTCGTTCCAGAACCCGCTGCCGGCGACACCGGCCACGCTGCCGGACTACGAAGCCGTGCGTTCGGACATTCGCGCGCTGCTGAAGAAGTCGGTGGACGGCTTGACGAGCGACTCGGCCAGCGACGGCACTCCGTACAATGGTGCGCTGTTCGTGCACGCGGCGTGGCAGTGTGCGTCGACGTTCCGCATCACGGACTACGCTGGCGGCTGCAACGGTGCGAAGATCCGCTTCTCGCCGCAGAAGGACTGGCCGGTGAATGCCGGCGTGGACAAGATCATTTCGGCGCTGGAGCCCATCAAGGCCTCGTATCCAACGCTGTCGACAGCCGACCTGATCGTTCTGGCGGGCCAAGTTGCGCTCGAGGAGGCGGGTAACGTGTCGATCGACTTCCTTGGTGGCCGCACGGATGCCGAGGACGGTAGCGGTTCAGAGATCCTGGCACCGCGCGAGTACTACAACTCGACGGTGACTGCTGTGCTCGACGGCATCAAGATCCAGGGCGTGTCGGCTGAAGAAGCGGTGGCATTGGCCGGCCGTCCTCGCAGCGTGGCGCAGCAGAAGGCTCTGGGCTACAGCGGTTCGTACTGCAACGACTCGGCCACGCTGTCGAACGAGTACTTCCACGTCCTACTGAACGAGACGTGGACGAAGGTGTCCTTGACCGAGTACAAGGCCGAGGGCAAGGACGTGTACGTGATGGACACGGACATGGCTCTGCTGGAGCCTGAGCTCAAGAAGGTGGTGCAGCAGTTCGCGGCCGACGAGGACGATTTCAAGAAGACGTTCACGGCGGCGTGGGCCAAGGTCATGACGGCCGACCACTTCAACGCCAACAGCTACTAAAGTCTCCTAAAACACTAGTCGACCGAGGTGACTTTCATGTTGTTTACAGTTGGTACTCGAGAGATCAGTTGTAAATTTCATTCCATTGTCGGGGTTTTTAGATCGGATCGGATACTTTCGTTGCAAAACATACCTTTTTCATCCTTTACAAACGCCCACACACAAGCAGATCCATTCCCCTCAGTTCGACTTTTGCCAGGTAGAAGACAAGTGGGTAGGTCCTATAGTACAGTGTATAATTCCACTAATGTCGTTCGCGTTGCCCACGGGCTTCGACCCGACCAAGATGATGGAGTACCTGGCGACTCTCCCGGAAGACGAGCAAGTGAAGCTGCTGCAGGGCGCCATGGGTCAAGTGGGCGAGTTCGAGCAGAAGGCGCAGCAGTCGCGCACGAGAGAAGGCCTGATCAAGAGGTTCAAGGAGGCCCGAGGCCGCTTCGTGCGGCCCGGAGGAGTCTTTGCAGAAGACTTCGCACAGGGGACACTCAGCCCGGACGCGGTGCAGTTTAGCATGTCCAATACAGACTCCAAACCTAGTGTAGACACGAGCTCGAGACGGTCTCTTAAGCCCATGACCGCCAAAGAACTGGAGGTCGGCACCACCCACAGAGGTCGCTATCTCTGTGGGTGGGTGCTATCGCCCACCCGTTCTTTGGCATATCCTCTTCGTCACTATTGATGGAGGATGTAACAGGAGAGTTGGTGGAGATTGGCGCCTACGGACTCGTGGACGTTGATCTGCCGCCGATGGAGAGACAGCGACGTCTAGAAGCTCGGTTTCCTAAGGGAGAACCGATAGTTGTGTTTGAGCCGTACTATAAAGTGAGACAGGATCTGTCCGTGGGGATTCGAGTTGACCAGGCGAAGGAGATGATCTCGTGGAGAGACGTGCCAAAGGATCTGGCAGCGTGGAAGAAGCTCGGGAACGCGTACTTTAAAGTGCTGAGCGTTAAAAATGGAGGCCGTGGAGCACTGGCGTGCTATGAGCGCGCGATCAAAGCGGTGGGAGCTGACGTTCGTGTCTTGGCGATTTTGCTGAACAATATCGCGACGTGTCGGGTCAAGACGAACGACTTTGCTACTGCGATTCAACTTGCGGGTGCTGCGGTTCATCTCGACCCTACCAACTTTAAAGCTTGGTTCCGCCTCGCCTCAGTTCTTGATGCGTATGATGGTGATGGGATGGAAGGAGAAAACAAACGAGACAGTAAGCTAGTAGCAGCTCGCGTGGTTGATCACGCGCGGAGTGTTATACCTGACTTGTCCCGTCAGCAACTGAAAGCGCTGGAAGGAACGCTTGAGAAAGGTGAATTCATCACACCTGCTGATCACACGCAATTCCAGTCGTACGCGAAGTGGTGCGTTGAACTGGAGTCACCAGGATTTGTGTTGTTCACTGAGGAGAACTTAAGTCCAACGGGCACGATCACGGAAACGAGAGATGCGGGCGCATAGCGCAAGGCAGGATCCGAATATTTTACTGAGGGTAACTTTCTTGCAGCCGAGGAATGCTATCGGAAAGGAATGGCAGCGAGTGTGTCTTGCTGTCGCGAGGTGTCCCTCGTTTTGAACAATATTGCCGCTGTTTATTTGATGCTGCATCAGGATGGTAGCGATGTCCCCGGCATCAGCGTTAGCGGGGCCAGCAATTTGTCTGCAAAGTCGGAGAACCAAGTACCGAGTACCGAGTTGGCGCTTTTGAACTGTACTGTTGCGGGCATCATTGATCCGCTGAATCACAAGGCGTGGGCTCGCCGCGCTCGGTACCTGCAAAAGTTGGGTTTCACACCGGAGGAGTGTATCACCGATTTGCATACCGTTCGTGCAAGCGCCAACGCGTTATCTTCACAAGAGAATATTGAGACGTTGCAGGAGTTCAAGCGCAGCATCAGTGCCGAGATCCAACAGCGTTCACATCAGGAATCAGAATCCAAACCTGTGCACCCAGTGTCAGACGTGCCGACGGACGTTCAGCGAGAGCAGCGGGATGCTTTGCATCCTGACAATATTGCATCTGCAGGATTGCGTGGTGAAACGCGTAAAAGCATGCTTTCTGACGCTTTAAACGGCGAGGAAGACGAACACATTGACGAATACATTGCTAGAATGGAAGCATTCGAGAACATGACCAGCTTCGGATTCGCTGCATCAAAGTCCAGATCCAGCCGACAGCAGCAAGAGCTTTCACGTGAGATGATGATGTTTATGACAAACAAACCGCCTCAAATTCACAAGGAGTTCCCCAAACTGCGTGGGTGGCCAGACGGGATTGACTCAACATTTGCTCGGAAGGTACTCCACCGTGCATATCTGGATACTAGTGCGAATCCCTGGATCATGGCACAAAGCATGCGCAACGGTGTGTACTTGAAAACTTGCACCCTGGAGACATTGTGAGGCGATGGCACGGAACGGCAGCGATGGAAATCCTCACAGCTAAAATGAATCGTGTTAGGCTGGGAGATATCATTGACGGTCGTGAGAAACTTAACGCTGTGCCCGAGTATGACGCTCGCATCCGCTCCAACTTTGCCAATAACCCCAATCGAGCTGAGGTCCTCTTCTTCGGGTCGACCCATGTTGCTATCGGATTCAACGACTTCAGTAGTCTGGTGTCCGCGAAGATTCTCGAGAAAGGGGGCAGAGCTGCGCCGTTGAGATTCGTGGGGTTCGAGATGAGCGAGTTTTCCGTCGCCAAATGCAAGGTGGTGGCGCAGATGCTCGGAACCCCTGCTGTGCCAATTTCGAGTGTGATGGAGGTTTGGCTTTCGTCTACGTGGAGCGAGATGACGTTGAGAGACTTCCGGAAGTGCGTGAATGCCGTGTTGGCGTCGCTAGAAGATCAAAACGAGAACCCGAAGGTGTTGTCGTATTTGAACTGCTGGTCCTCTTCAGAGACGATCTCCGCTGCGAAGGCGAGGTCCGAGTTCTTTTCGAATTTGGAGCGATACAACAAGAAAGCCCTTCTGGCGATGGGTTCTTTCCGCCGCGAGATCGATCGGCTTGATTTGACGCAGTACATGTTGACTGGTGAGATCCAGGCGTCTCCAAATGTCATCGATCTGGTGGAGAAGGAGCGAGATGGCAGTTCGAATACGGCACCTCATACTTCAAAAATAATGGGTTCCAAGATGAACAAGGGCCGGAAGAAGAAAAAGAAGTCGGCCGTGCCTACCTTGGCCGGTAGTTTAACAATGTGGAATGTGCCTCCAAATGCCCCTCCTCTTGAGGAAGACATTGCGTTGAACACAGTCGACTTCCTGAGCCTGCTGGAGGAGTACGCTGAGCGAGAAAAGAAGCTGAAGAGCTCAGTGGATAGATTGTCAGTGGTGGACTTGTTTGTGATCCACATTATGCAAAATCTCCACCGTCTTCGCGGGCTGATGGTGAGAAACAAATTGACGATCTAAGTGAATTACGGAGTGGTGAAGGCTGTTTGTGGAGCAGCCGCGAATGACCCCGTCAATGAGGAGCTGCTGACGCGCATAGCTAAGTTGCGTCCGTACACGATCTCGTGGTCGAATGTGTTGGACTACTTTTTGCCGGAGGATTTCCACGATCTGGCTCGCCGGTGTTCTGTGTATGGAGACTGCATGCACTATGGCTATAGCATGAACTGGCCTACCCAAGTGTTCGGCGCGTCGATTATTGATTATGATCCGAGTGATACCAAGCAAATCATCGATACGACGCTTGATACAGCGCTTGGATTCAACGAGGAAGCGAACTATGGCCAGTCGTCGCTGGATATGCTCAAGATGATGGGGCTGGATAAGTTGGTGCTTCTGCCCTTCCGTGAGCACCCGCTGAATGGCACTGGGTATGTTCTTTCTCAAGTCTACAAGGAGCATTGGCTCAACCATTTCATGAAAAAGGGAGAGCTGACAGCGAAAACGAAGAGACGACTGGGGGCGTATTGCAAACCATCGAACAGCGGACTGCAACGAGGGCCATGGATATGGCGCTGCCGAGCCCTCTTTATCGCACATCGCAGACCATGTACATGAGCTGGTGCTACGACCCAACTCTTCGTCTACAGGGAGCGAATAACCCGTTTGAGATGGGCGCAGCAACCAACTCGGACATGCTAGCGGACTTGATGAGTCACATGAGCGAGGAGGAGAGGCGAGAGTTATGGAACTTGAGCAAGAGCAACACCATGATGTGATCAGTTAAGGAATAGGTAAAGAAATGCCTTAGCGTTTTCGACTGCGTGCAGCAAAATGCAGGCCTCACTTTTTTCGACTCAACATACCAAAACATTTGCTTGACGTGTCTTGTCATAGGTCACGCCCCAGAACTCCTGTCTTTCGTCCATGTCCATTTACTGCTTACCACGTACTCGATCAACGAGCTCGGGTCGAAGCCACTCATGTAATTGTCCTTGTAGACACTGCATTGTGGACATTATGACGCGCTGCGCGTCAGCTTGAACTTCAAACTGAGACCGATCCGCTAAAGTACGGAGCCGACGATCGTGGGGCTGCGGGTATCCAGATCAAGTCGAGCATGACGAGTCTGAAGCGCGTGGTGAACCTCTTGTCCGACACGGTGACGTGTCCCAATGCGGCGATGCGCAAGGTGATTGCATCCGCAGAGGTGGGCGACGCCGTTTTCGGAACGGACCCGTCGGTGACCAAACTCGAGAAGGTGGCGGCGGAACGACTGGGCAAGCAGGCTGCGCTCTACGTGCCGTCGTAAGGACTCGCAGCTGTGTACAACTAACTACGCGGCAACGGTCGTGCCTCTAACGCCGTCCATGCGTTTTGCTGCAGCGGCACCATGTCAAACCTCATAGCAATCGGCACCCACTGTCGTCGTGGGGATGAGGTCATTTGCGGAGACAAGGCCCACATCTTCCTCTACGAAGGTGGCGGTGCCAACGGTGCGTGCAATGCAATCCACCACCAAGTTGCTTGCTTGTCCAGCCGAATTGTGGTTACTGACCAGCTGCTGGCCTTGCAGCCTACATGGGGGTGAGCTTGCACACGATCCCGAACCAACCCGACGGGACGCTCGACTTGAAGGACATCACCAACGCCATCCGAGACGACGACCCGCACTACCCGCACACGCGCCTCGTGGCGCTCGAGAACACGCAGAACTCGTGCGGAGGTCGGGTGCTGCCGCTTTCGTACATCCGTGAGGTGGAGCAGCTCTGTCATGACCGCAACCTGAAGCTGCACGTGGACGGTGCTCGACTTGCCAACGCCAGCGTTGCGAGCGGCATCCCGATGGATGAACTGGTGAGCGGCGCCGACTCGGTCTCGCTGTGCTTGAGCAAGGGGCTCGGCGCGCCCGTGGGGTCGATCTTGGCTGGCACGGACGAGTTTATCCACCACGCCATGCGAGTCCGCAAGTCACTAGGCGGAGGGATGCGCCAGGCCGGGATCATTGCGTCGGCAGGACTCTACGCGCTGGAGAATCAATTCGATCGTCTCGCCGAGGATCACGTAAACGCCAAGGCCCTCGCCATCGGCCTCTCCACCATCCCCGGGATCGAAGTGCTGCCTGACACGGTGGACACGAACATCGTCTTTTTCTCGGTGACGCCGGACGCCAAGTTGGACGCGACGAAGCTCGTGAACAAGCTCGAGACTGAGCGAGGCGTGCTTGTCGGCGGGTATCCACAGCAAGGCAAAGTCCGCGCAGTGACCAACTTGCACATTGCACCGGAGGACGTGGACTACGCCGTGGCGTCGGTTCGTGATCTGCTAAGCTGAAGGCGTGTTCGTGATCGTCGGACTAAGGATGCTGCGTGTGCCGTGATGGCAACTTTGTGACGAGGCAAGGCACCGGAACTTGATTGGCTCTGCGCTCTTTAGCTGCGACGGTCGGTAACAAGTGCAAGTGGTCATTCAGCAAGGTATCTCATGCAGGCCCACCAAGCACCATGCGAATATTCCTCCGGGCCCGGCTATCGAGTCAACACGGCTCACAAGATATTTCTTGTGCTCGCTGTCTTGTGGCTTGTATGTCCTGCTCCTTTTACTCACGACCACATCGGCGAGCATAGACTGCGCCCCGACTGTCTACGGTCAATAGACGGTGCGAGGGCTGCTTGGCCTCTGCGACCAGCGCAACTCTGCATGCTACCGAGACACGAAGGCGATTTCCAGCCCTAACGGTCCACTCGTGTCGTCCGTTCATAGCCAGCCAACGCTGTCGATCCGACCTCGTACTTTCGAGGCCATTTACAGATTCTCCAACGAGCGACCAAGCAAGATGACTAAGCTGCAGCGCGTAATTAACTTCATGTCCGACACGATCACGTGCCCGACGCCCGGCATGCGCAAGGCCATCGCGTCCGCCCAGGTGGGCGACGACGTGTACGGCATGGACCCCACGGTGAAGCAGCTGCAGAAGGTCATGGCCAACCTCCTGGGCAAGGAGGACGCCATGTTTGTGCCCTCGTACGTCAGCAGCCTCCTTTTGAATTCGTTAAATGAGACCGTAGACGAGGTACTGATTCTTGTTTGCCTCTTGACGCTGTTGATCATGCAGGGGAACCATGTCGAACCTGATCGCCATCGGCACACACTGCAATCGCGGTGACGAGATTATCTGCGGCAACAAGTCGCACATCTTCTGCTACGAGGGCGCCAACGCGTCAGGTACGTTCCACACGGTCGAGCGCATCCTCCCAATGTCATGCCCCTTCTCACAACTTCAGAAACCTAACTGGTGTGTCACGATGTGCTTCTGAACTTGGAAGCGTACATGGGTGTAAGCCTCGCGACGCTCCCGAACCAGGCCGACGGCACGATGAAGCTCAGTGACATTGCCAACGCCGTGCGCGCCGACGACATTCACTACCCACGGACTAAGTTGGTGGAGATTGAAAACACACACAACACTTGCGGTGGTCGGGTGCTCCCCTGTCGTACATCCGCGAGGTGGAGCAGTTCTGCCACGAGCACGAGCTCAGTCTGCACGTCGATGGTGCACGTCTCGCCAATGCCAGTGTGGCGTCGGGCGTTCCCCTTGCTGAACTGGTGAAGGGTGCCGACACGGTGTCGTTCTGCCTGAGCAAGGGTCTCGGTGCTCCCGTGGGCTCAGTTCTGGCTGGTTCGGGTGAGTTCATCCACCAAGCCAACCGGCTACGCAAGTCTCTTGGCGGTGGTATGCGCCAGTCGGGTCTGCTTGCTGCGGCCGGTCTGTACGCGCTCGAGAACCAGTTCGAGCGCCTTGCGGATGACCACACCAACGCGAAGGCTCTTGCTGAGGGACTTGCTGCAATTCCGGGCATCGAAATTAGCCCGGAAGACGTGGACACGAACATGCTGTTCTGGAAGGTCTCGTCGGAGTTCAAGATGGACACCGCCTCGCTCGTGAAGAAGGTCGCCGACGAGAAGGGCGTCGTTTTTGGTGGATACTGGAGCGGCGACCGGATTCGCGCCGTGACCAACTTGCACATTACGTCTGAAGATGTGGAGTACACAATCGCTGCCGTACGCGATACCCTCGCTGCCAGTGAATCTAATATGGAGGTCGCCTAAGCGCACTATCGGATAGGGCATGCCTGCCATGTATTGTCGAAAAGAACCAAGCCAGTCATGCTGGTCTACGCAGTGCACAGAGCCCATGATTAATAAGAAAGTGTCATAGTCCTAATTTGTGTTGCGCCTGTAAGCCATGTCGGAGGTCGAAGCTGTACATGTACAGTACCACACAAAGCAATCAAGGACCATAAACTCGCGCCCCGACCCGATTACCCCATCGAGCATGATGCCCGCATCGAGCACAAAAGCGTTTGGACGAATGAGCAACACCAATGAACTGGGCGACCCTGGCGTCGGGGTTGATTGCACGCAATTCAGCAAGCGGCTTCGTTGCAGACAAAACGCAGAGCAGCCTGCTTGACAGGGTTGCGATGGCCTCACATGCGTGGGTACTGACACCGAGCACCCAAACCCATCACTTCAGCAGCAACAAAACTTACTTCACCACTGCTCCGAAAGCGATTGCGAAACTATCCTTATTTCGAGTTTGCTGTTGAATTACTCTTGTTACAGGCAGCACTGTCAGTCAACCAACCGCTTCAACGGAGGTGGGCTCGCGTTTTGCTGCTCTTGGTGTTTGCACAACGCCGATAGGACCCCGTGCAATCTCCCGCATAGCATTATCCAAGAACAACAAGCAAGCAAGCATAGCAACATTTTTTGACAAGAATGCTATCGTGTGATAGACTCTGAGGTGTGGGAACTACTCTGCTTGGATGCAACATCGCAAAATACGCCCAGTGCGGATTATAAAGGAAACCAAAGCACGTATCCCAGCGATGCGGCCCATGGAACTCAACACTCAACACTCGGCAACTGATGCAACACACGCTGGAAATCCCAATATCGCTGGTGTTCAAAACCAACTCCTGAGCACCTGTTGTCACTTGTGAAGTTTATTGAAGCACCGAGCTCGGCAGCTACGACAGTCTGCGAAAGTACATTCACGTATCGACTGGAGCTGAGGTTCGGTGTGGTGGGCGAATCCAATAGTTTCGTGGTGGATGTGGTGAGCTGCATAACATTTGCGAAGCTGCTAACGCGAGTGCTGACTTAACCACGTAGATGAACTCAAGGGAAAGTGCGTTCCATTGGGAAGCTTGTGACTCACTGCGATGATGCAGAACCATTACAGTTTAACGCGCTGTGCGTAGTATTCTCGCCCTGCAAAC
Source organism: Phytophthora constricta (assembly GCA_011947335.1). Taxonomy (NCBI): domain Eukaryota; phylum Oomycota; class Peronosporomycetes; order Peronosporales; family Peronosporaceae; genus Phytophthora; species Phytophthora constricta. Next base: position 114,614 of record JAAVTI010000191.1, read on the forward strand.
TCGCATCGCAACGCACGGACAAAATAGTCAGCCAAAACTTTGGATAGTAGTTGTCCGTTCGTTCTCCCAGCATGCGTTCGTCGCATAATAACTAACTCTAGCCAATTGACGCTAAGTGACTTAGCAGAGATCACTGCGCGGCAGTGGGATCTGCATCCTGCTTCAGTTTGCTGGTAGTTTTGCATTTCGAATACCCTTATAGAGTTAGTGGAAAGTCACGCGAACGAACTGCTAGATAATACTGAGAGTGAATGGCTCAACGTAGCTTTCCAGCGTTTTGGACAACTTCGAAAGCAATTGTTGCTGCATCAACGGAGGATATTGAGCAGAAAAGGCGAATGGAAGAATCTTTAAGATAGCTGTCGCTTGCTTGCTGTAGAAAATGCCGACGGGTTCATTACAGCAAATCGGATGGTCATTGAATTTTGATCCTGAAATTGAAGTGAACAGAATGGTTCTTTTCATACTGAGTGCGTGCCCGCAATTGACTGACTTGTCGTTTTGGAGTTGCTGCATCAACTTAGATGACTTCGCTGCATTGCACGAAGATGCTCGTGACAATAATGGTAACTCTAGGCCGAGGATCTCTACGATGAAGTTTGATTATCTTTATGATGTAGGGGAAAGCACATGTAAACTATTTGCAAGTCGGCTTGAGGATTCTACCAACCACTTTGACAAAGACCTAAGAGCGATCAGCACTACGACGGATAAATTTTCGGACCGTTGGGCGTGCCATCCCTTGCTAAGGCTGTTTGTGGCTTTAGGTAAGAACAAAAAGCTTGAAAGTCTGAATCTGCTGGTGCCAAGTGATCTATTGGAACCTCTCTGGGATGGCTTTCTCCGGCTCAACGACCCCACGACCGCCATCGCTCACGCGCAAGCTAGCATTTCTGAGTGTGTCAACGAAGGGAGACTATCGTCGGCAGTTCTGCTGTTGAATCAGCGCGTGCTGTCGCTCATTTGTGAATTTACTGCTGATCAAGTTATCCGATCTGTGAAACTAGGGTGATAAAGTACTAGCCAAGCTTCGAATATTGGCCCGGTGCTATGCTGTCAACAACCGCAATTGACTATTTTTCTTTAGGATTTTTATGTCTCTTGGATTTAAGTTCCCTACGGACAGAGATGAAGTAGCAGTGGGTGTCGAAGATGAAAAAATCATAGCCACATACCAGCTATTGGCACCGATGCACCGTCGTACAGTATAACATGCTCACGAAATACGATGAAGCCTGCCAGGTGTCATTCACACCTTTAAATTGGCCGTGAACGTGAGCATAAAGCGTGCGTTGGCCTAATCACACACTGCTCGGCAGTATCGTACAGATCCCGATGGACTCTCAATGCTACCAGATCACGAACTCCATTCACGTAAGTGCCATTATCAGGTGTACGCACGCAAAAGGAGCGCAGTGCAACAACGTGATTGATGGCAATTAATCCACTCTTATATTGTGCGCTCGCAAAATCCATTCTTTTCATTTCCGTTCGTGGATCAACGCTACGACTTGTTACAGCGTATGTAAAATGTATGCATGAGAATGCCATCTCGATCCACATCACGGCGAGTAGAGCAAGGACCGTCATGATAATTTCACCGGCCATGATTGAATTTTCTTCTTGAAGTCAAATCGTAGGCCATCCGCTACTTCAAGTGAAAGTATTTGCTTACTGTCGACCTTAGGTCTACATACTGTTCTACAGGTGCGCATATCTTCCAAATTTACAGCAAATAGAGCCTTTTTTTCTTGTGTGGATTCTGCTATTTTCATGCTGAGAATTTATGGCACTGTGAAGAGATGCAAAGGGTCATTCATAAAAATCTCCATCAAAGATGCCAGGTCTCGTGATCAAAAGACTCTGACAGCCGTACACCTCCAGCATGCACCCACCGCTGTCGTTAGCGCTTCATGTATTAATAAAGTTGTTTTTGCACTGAAACACCAGTGATGTGATAGTGCATCCCTTTGCGGTTTACGATGATTTTCAGAACCGTTCACAACTCACGACACAGTGCTTGCCACCTATCCGACAAAAATCGTTGCAGCTATCTCAAGATTTGGAGGCATTGGATTGACGTTGGGCAGTCACGATGAGAGTACCTAGCTTTCCGCCCTGGTGACAGGGTGAGCATTTTGACGCGTGCAGCTCATTTTGCCTTGCCTTCATGTAAATAGTCTTTGCAAGTCAACTCTAGTGCGTCAAGCTAATATCGTACTAGGTTTGTGAGTTTCCGTTCGCGTTTTTCGCTTTCGCGACTGATATGGCAGCATATCGTTGCCGTTCTAACCCGAAGTAACAACCCTTGATTTTGTATTGCATATTCCAGCCAGTAAAATGAAGTACTTTGAGAAATATTCATTTATAACCAATAGAAACATCTTACGTCAACATTTTTATCCAATTAGATGGACCTGAAGCCTCAAACTGCAATTCTGCCCATTCCAACAACAGCCGGTTGGAACCGTCCACGCGATATCGAGTATGCGTTACAAAACCGAAGTCGATTACAAATATTAAAAATATTCATAGGTTTCCAACCACCATCATATCACTCTGGTTTTCGACGGCTTGAAGCCATATCTGTGGCAACTCTAGTCCCAGCAAACAGTCAACGAAGCAGGGCTACAGATTTTAAATCTTTCGAGGACTTTCTTCTTAAGAACGGAATGACGTTTGGAGAAGCAATCGATCGAATAGCTAACGACAATACAGGTAAGAGTTTGTTTGTGATTCTTGATCAATACGGGTGGTTTCTAGTGAAAAAGTTGGAAGACAAGGAAGAGCACTACCAAAAATACCGTCCTCTCCTACTTTGGTAATGTCAAGAATTGGATTGCGGATCTCTATCCACAACAGAACCAGTGTGTATCGAAAAGCTGCAAAAATGCTATCTACTCTGATCGATTCTGCGAAAAGAGGCCAGAGCAGGGAGTCACTAAACAAGCCCCACCGTGCACTAAGAAGGATTTAAAGACAATAATCTCGGCTCTCTATATGCACGCCTCTGCCAACTCGGACTATCTTGATGCGGCACTGGTGGCTATAATGTGGTACCTCTACGGTCGAGGTTCGAGGCAGAACAACTGGAGAAAGCCCAGTTGTGCGTCTATCCTAGTAAGAATGCTATGAAACTTCGGTTTGTGCTTGCATTTTTAATATGACTATCTATGTATGCTAGGCGGCATGATATTTCTCCGCTTTCAGCGCCTGAAGACTGCCTCACAACAAGGAATCTCGCTCTTTAAAGATCCCACCGACCCCTTCACGTGCCCTCTTCACGTGCTTGCTGTGGCACTCGCCCTACAACCTGCTCCTGGATCTCGCATATTCCCGCAGTTTGCTGCCGCCCTCGCTGTCGACAGTAGGTACACAAAATGAGGATGGTGATCTTGGACTGGTTGCACTGTTAGACCGCGAGCGTAACGAGTCACTGACCAGTGCGACCGCACAGCCTAGACCAACCGCGACGGCACCCGGTGCCCAAGCCTATATCAATCGACTATTAGTCACGGTTAGTAGAATGCCAGCAGCAAAGGAGAGTGGGCTCACGAATGGGCTTACATCTCATTCCTTTAGACATGGTGGGGCAATGCACGCGAACTCCGACAGTCGCATTAGTCCCAGCTGGGTGGTAGAGCGAGGAGGCTGGAATATGTCCCGCGTGAGCAAGGCCTTCTCCTATATGTTGAACACAACACATGAAGATCAACAAGTGGCACGTTAGTTGAGTGGGTGGAATCCTCAGGCAGGCGCTCGATTACCTGACCTTTCTGCCTTAGAAGGCGTTGTCCGCTCACGCGTCACAAGCTTGCAGGATATCCTGTTTGCTGCTGTCTATGGATTTCCGGAATCGGCCTGGAACCTGAACGCGCAGGTGCTTGAAGTCTTCATGACGACGATCATCCTGCACTACCCGGAGATGGAACGCCACCGCTCAGACAGCCCCTACGTGCTTCGTATTCATGAAGCCCTTGGCGTGCTTGACATCCGTGCCTCAGAGCTGCTGGCGTGGTCATTCACGCTCCGCGATGCTTTTCATCCACTTGCAGAAGACAAAAGAGACACAACAAATGAAATGCCACGCACCATTCTTAGTGTCCTTGATAAGGTGTCAAAGCAACTGGATGAGCTGTTGCTTCGACAGACACGCGTGGAGGAACGGATCGCGGCTTTGGAGGCAAACACAGGCTCTATTGACAAACATACGCACAACACTATAGAACAGCCAGGCGACGAGGCAGAGCATGGGCAGCCAAAACGCGCACGCAAACGTGCTTCAAAGGCGCTCTCTACAGTCTGGTTCGAGTGGTTCACTGCTGCGCCACGCATGTACGAATCATCGACAGTTAGCAAGGCCACTCTGCATGAGTCCAGGCACGCAGTGGCGTACATGATGATTTGCTTACCTTCGGGGTTCAAGCTCGACGCTTCCTCGCCAGGATACAAGGCTGAAGTCCACGCACTTGGAGCTGAGGCCGAAATGCAGACGCTGCAATATCTGGCGGCTCAGGGATCACAGGTTGTAGCTGTTGGATCCGTTGTCAAAGTCATGCGTGCACTTCATAAAGCGGGCCACCTTAACCGGCTTCTTGACCAGTACCGCGAGCACTACTCAGATGGCGACGTAGTCGATCCAACGCCCGTGACGGCCCTTCCACCTTTCCTTCGATTTATCTAAATGCAACTTAACACATACACGACACTAGCAAACAAACTGCGTTGGATTAGTCTCATCCGATAGAATAGCAAAGGGCATTTGAGGATATGTCGATAGCACCACTGAACTCGCATCACGCAGCTCAACGAAACCCAGCACGAGGACCAGCAGCACGCAGCCGCAGCAGCCCAGCACGGGCACGAGGACAAGCAGCACGCAGCCCAGCGCGAGGACCAGCAGCACGCAGCACAGCACGAAAGCAAGCAGCCGCGTAGCCCAGCACGAGGACCAGCAGCACGCAGCCCAGCACGAGGACCAGCAGCACGCAGCCCAGCACGAGGACCAGCAGCACGCAGCCCAGCACGAGAACAAGCAGCACGCAGCCCCGCAGCCCAGCACGGGCACGGGCACCAGCAGCAGCGCAGCCCAGCACGAGGACCAACTGCAGGCAGCACAGCACGGGCGCCAGCAGCGCGCAGCACGCAGAGCGGAATGGGGGATTGTTGGACACCGAGCAAGGTTATTTAAAAAACTATATCGTTGCAAAACCGGTTTTGGTTGGAACGAGTCCAACTCAGTTGGAATTTTAACGGTATGGGACCAAAACAGACTGCAACGGATAAAGCCGGCAGCTGGTCGACACTAAGTTTTATGCACAATTAGTAAACTTTTTCTTCTACTGGTAATTAGTTTTTTTTCTGAAAATGTTTGCCACTTTGCTCAACTTGTGTCTAACAAATATTTTTTCTCAAGTTACACGTAAATGGATAACACGGTGTCGCTCTAGCCGGGAATGCTAAGGAGCACCGAAGCGGAGCACCGGGGTAGAAAAAGGGTTTGTGCGGAAACTCACTTGTGGACCCACCTTCTTGCACATTGGTGAAGTTCATCAGTGTGTGGACCATCAACAGCCTTAGGTAAAGTAACACAGGGTCGTTGATGACGCACCGCTCGAACGAAGCATTTGTGACGGCCCGTTCAGACGAAGCCATGGTCCAGCAACAACGCTTTACTTTACACAAGTAAACATGTTGGTTGTTTTCTACTCCGGTGCTCCGCTTTCGGTGCTCCTTAGCTTTTCCCGCTCTCGCCTTGGCAATGCGACAATTCTTGACAAATACTACTCTGTCCCAGAAATGCTGCATGGACCGGTTGTGTTTAACGTTTATTCTTGATTTAACTATAGTAGCAAATCATTACGAAATGGACAGGACTTCGGTGGCTCTGTCAGAGCACCGCAGACTCAAGGGAAGTCGTCCCTCCTTCTCTAGTCGAGCCTTCCCCATGTGAGCAGGCTTGAATGCGTTTCCTCCGTACTCCTGAATGCACTTGTCCATCGTAGATTGCAGCGTGAGGAAGCATGCGTTTATTGTATCCGGTGGCAAATCCCAGTACGATGCTTCAACCGCCGCAATAAGCTCGTCCAGGTCACGTGTCACGCGCTGGCGCTGTCGAGCCTGAATTGCCGTGAACAGCCCCAAGTCCAGAATGTTTAAGTCAGGGCTGTTTGGCGGTTGGAAGGCCAGCTCAACGCGGTGCCTGTGCTGCGCTACAGCGGAACGAAAGTGTGGGTCATCAACCGGAATGTGGGGCGACGCGTTGTCCTGCTGTACTTTAATGGTCGTATCATCGTCCTCCAACAACGACCATCGGTTTGAGATGGCGGGTAGCAGCTTCTCAATGAGCATCTTTCTGTACGTCGCCTTCGTCACATTGATCGATTTCGTTTCGATGGTTCCAGCAGGACGGCGTGTGCTGCTGCGAAGCGCCGCTCGCTTCTCGACGAACGCCCATATGCCGAGCTTCCCATCAAATGGCATGCCCGTAGCGAGGTCTCGTCGAGGTCGGGCAACCGCCGCAAAAAACATCACTTTGCCAATAAAGCGCTTCGACTTCACGTGCCGCTTTGGTGGTTCCTCGCCAGGCAGCAAGTAAAAGCGCCTCTTAACCTCCGCTAAATAAAATAGCTTTTCGTCCACGTGAATAGTGCCCATGATGTCATCAAATAGCAGAGATTGCTCGTTTACATGTGCTGCGCACCAAGCCAGTCTCGTAGCCATATTAGCCTCGGTAAGCAGGGGTTTGACCACTGACGTGTGGACGTCAAGCGCCCCCTCCTTCGTGCGACGGTGCAGCGTAGATCGTGGAACACCACAGACAGCTGAAGAAGAGCGGATAGTACTCCGTCGGGACAGGTCGGCCCCTCGGAGCCGTTCGAGCGCAGCACTGTCGTCACGTGCATGACGACCTCGCATGTGCTTCAGTGACTTCGCTGAAAATTCACCGGTGCAATCAAACGCTTTACGAGCCCTCTCCCAAATGCGAGACACTGTGCTGGGGTCCACGCCAAACTCGTCCGCCACAAAGGTGAGCACTCCACGGGCCGGAGTTCCATGATCAGAAAGTGTAAGCACGCCAAACACGACGCGACCGCGTTCTTCATCGGTGAGTTCTTTCTTGGTGCTGGGCATTGTGGGGTGGAAGGGGGTGGGGTGGGCGAAATCCTAAATGAGTATCTCTCGCACAGGTCGCTAAACTCCCTCGTCACCACAAATTTCAATGGCTTGCCGCCACTTTTGCGAGTCTCATCGCGCTTCGCACACCATTCAAACGTGTGGCGTGTGCTGCATCCATTTCTGCCAATTATATGGTGTTGGACGCAATTTTAACAAATAGAAGTTGGGAAAAGCACTTTCTTGCAGCATTTCTGGGACAGAGTAGTTGATGTTATACCGGCTTCATCTGTCGTTGTCTGAACAGCACTCCATGTTAAAGTAAGGGATTTGCAGAGGTCAGGACAGCGGAAGGAAGTGCAGAGACACGATAGTAAAAATATTATATTACCTATACATATACAGATGAACCCCTCGTTAGTAATCCCCAGACTTGGAATACACCCTCAAATGGAATAAAATGTTGGTTCCCGATGACCAACTAGGCACGCGTGGCTTACAAACCTAAGTAATTATTACTAAAGCACCTCAGACGGAATGTGAAATAAAAATCTACATATATTCCGTCAAAAGGGTGCTTAACTATGGCTAAAGTCAAAGTCGTACAGGTCGATCTGTGAAGTCTAGCGTTGGCATCATTGTCGGCAATCTCCTGCTCCTCGATCCCGCAAAAGTCCTCGTCAGTCGGCTCGTCCACGATTTCATTCTCGTCCTCTGGATTATCGGATTGTTGGCGTGAAGTCGCGACAACATGGTCGAAAGCTCCTCTGTAATAGCATACTTCTCTTCAGGTTCATCAAACTCGCAATTGTAATAGTGTAGGAGGCCTGTAGTAGCTGAACACCTCAAAATTATCTACAGCATGCTGCATTTGACGGGTATGATGAGGCCGCTTTGACGAATATTGAGGTGGTACTTCTCCCAACCACAAGCAAACGCCAGCCGCTATATGCATGAATTATCGCAGCATTTAAAAGGCGATACCGACGGCCCCCTGGACAGTAGCGTTGTCAAGAAGTAGGAGGCATTTACGATGTTGCATTCTAAACATCGTGTCCATTTCCTTGAGCCATTTCCAAAATATGTCTCGCGTCATCTAGGTTGCGTGTGGTGCTGACAAATTTGCAGCTTTTGAGCGTTGGTGAGTGACATTCGAGATGTTTTCGTTGGCGACGGCATTGCTAACGAGCAAAAGTTTGCAAATTGAGCTCTGTAAGCTCTGAGCAAAATTAGTTGGCTGCTTGGTGCTCCGCAGCTGAAGCTGTACCTTCGTGACCCCTAAAACGGCACACCCCGAGATTGGAATACCCCTAAATTGGAATAATTTTGCCGTTCCCGACACTATGACAATTGAGGGGTTCATCTGTATTATGTGAAGTGGAGGATAGCTTGTGTATTCGAGGCGGCGAAAGCCGAAGTTGGCGGCAAAAGCAGGAGTGAGGACTTGACAGGCCTGGTGGTCTGGAGGTAGAGATTCTCCATCAACCATTCACTTAAGCACTAGACTTTAGAATAACCTTAAACTGTAGAGATGCATACACAGATTAGAGATGCTAACTTTGGCAGCCTTCCCACCCTCAGTCCTGCAACGGAACAACACGACGAGCGCACCGTTGCTCGGCAACGGTGCGTTGTGATTGGTCTAAAAATATGCAACGGTGTAATAGACATCTCTAAATGTAATAATCTTTCGTTTAGTTTCTCAGTGAGGTACATTGATGTCACTAAGTTAAACTAACGACTTCCTGTGTCCGTCCTAGCGATCGTCTCAATGCCGTCCACAAGCCTCGCCACCAGCGCAAGCCTTGCTCCTCTGTTATATTGTCGACTTCCCGTAGGAAGTAAAATATAATAATCTTACCGTTGCTTTTGCGCAACGGTGAATTATACTTACATTTGTGATTGTTAAAAATATGCTTACGACTGGTCCAAAAAATGAATTGGGAGGAACGCGAGAACGTCGTTCTCAAAACGAGGGAGGACGCGAGTGCTCGCCGCCCCCGCTGCCCCCGGCGTGCGTCACCGCAGCTTGTACATGGCAGCGTCTCATCTGTACGTACAGGGGTGTTACGATCTCGGTCAGGTGCACGGTCGCGGCGGTCTGCTCGCCCGAAGTTAGCAGTAGAGCGCAGCTAAGTTGAATATAATTTCGTTCTTGCCCTTAGCTCTTTTGCTCTTATTATTTTGCACCTTGTCTCTGCTCTGCTAATTCAAGACTGAGCTCCTACACATGCACTGGTGGCTGCTTCTGTACTGCGAGCCACTCACTCCTACTTCAACGCATATCTCCAACTCCGCATATCTGCAACTCCGCAGCTTCTCTCCTTCTCCTCACGCCTCGTCCCTCACTGCGACGGCCCCCACGTGCCAACGGTGGCAACTGGCGCCAATTCGCAACAGTACATGGCAGCGTCTCATCTGTACGTACAGGGGCGGAGCTAGGGCCATTTGGTTTGGGCCATGTCCCTCCCAGTGAAGAAGGTACTTTGAAGCCCCCTCCTAAATAAATTGTCTTATTCCGCCGCTGTGTACGTATACTAACGAGCTACCTGCTTCGTAGTTTTTATGCATCGAATCCTTGTTTGTGTCAAAGGCAACATGAAAAAAGCGGCGGCGATGAAATTGCTTGTGGTTGCTTTAGAAGAGGATTGCTCAGCGTCAACCACTCGACGAGAAACAAGTACGCTCATCATTATCTGACTTCGTTTTAAATGTCGAATTTTTATTTTTTGTTGGGAAAGGAGAGTCGCTAAACTATATGAGTATTCCTTTAGGGACATCGCGTGGATGCACGATTGAACACTAGAATCACTGGCAAGGATGGCACTGGAGTGGGCAATCCACATCATGTGATGCACGGTTTACGGCAAAACTGATCATCCGCAACATCTCATTTGTGTTTAACTGTTAAGCGCTAGTGTCATTCATGCTCCTTTCACGACGGACCGAGTTGCCTTCCTTGCGCGTTCGTCAAGGAGCCTCATACATCGAGGATCACTAACTGCTTAAATTGATTACATAAATGCCGAATAGCATGCTGCGGCTACATCGGCTCTTACGACGGCACGCAGCCATTTCTTTGTAGCACTCCACCTTGTTTACACGGTGGCGCTTATGACGCTTTTGTCACCCCTACACTACAGTCGAATTGCTCGTCGTGCTGCACGCAACTGGAGCAACGGACGGAAGCTTGCCTCAGACTGCAGCGCTGCCGCAGTGGGTTCGCTTCATCTTCCTCTGGACACGGGGTTGGGAGTGATAACCGGGGTTCCCAATTTTATGCGCAGTAGCTGGAGTTGATTGGAGTGACGTTGCCCGGCAACGGTACCATGCGTGCTCTGTTGCTTGGCAACGGAACAAATTGTCAACTATGAGAGCCAGAGGGCGATGGCCAAGACGAACAACAAGCTGTTAAAGATGGACTCGTACTTCTTCACGGTGGAGGTGCGCAAGGGAGACCTCAACTTCAAGAGCTCTACTGGATCCTGACCAGCAAATTGGCTCTGGAAGTCATTGACATGGATCATCAGGCTACGGCAGCAACGATAAGCAGTGACTCAAGCGAATCAAGGCGGACCTCAACACAGAGAAGCTCAAGACTCTGACTGTCATCCTGTGCGAAGCAGTGGAGGTAGGACTTCACCACCACTCCATCGACACCAACTGGTCATGCAAGTACTGTCATGTACCGGGACACCCCACGAAATTCTGCAGAATCCCTCAGACAGGACTCGAGGAGTGCAGGCGGGGCCATGTAGCAACAATACAAGGCAAGATGCCGTCTGAGACATGGCGAAGCGCAGCCAGCGCCCTAGGGACAGACCAGCTAGAGTCCATAACGCAGCTGGACGAATTCCTGAAGCGGGTCAGCACCTCTCCTGGGCGACTGCCGCCGCCACGGCAGCAGCAGCAGCGGCACATGCCAACTTGCAACAGGAAATAGAAACGGAGGCCAAGATGGCGAGCAAAGAAAGAACCGAAGCGAAGGCAATCCTGTTCCTACCGAATGACTGGACGCAGCAGAAACTGGAGCCCACAACGGAAAAAAACATATGACGAGGCCATGAACAGAGCAGCGGGAGAGCCCAATGACAAGGACACGACGGAGGCTGACTCAGCTGGCACAACGGAGTGCGGTCAAATTTCAACGGACACCGCAGCAGACAGCACGAAGTCGACATCTGAAAGTCCAATGGAGGTTGACGAGCCACAAGCAGAGGTGACGGACAGAGAAGAGACTCAGCAAGAGGAGAAAAGGGGCAGATCGCAAACTGGGCTCCTAAGGACCGGGTAGGCATCAAGCAGGAGGCGCTATCCCTCACCAAGCCGGATAGGGCCAGGGCGGAGAGAGCCAAACAAGGGCGGATCAAAGCGGCTGCCACCAGAGATAAGAACAGGGCAAAGGAGACGAACGCGCGAGCACTAAGTGTGATGCCAGACTCCAGCCGGCAGCTGCACTAACGCCGGTGAGCCAGCCGAACAGAACCAAGGCTAAGTCTCCGCTGTCCCCCAAGCGACAACTGTCAAACCAATGGCAGAGCAAGCGAACCGAAGCTGAACCAGATCTTATGCATGATGACAACTCGGCCAAGATATCTCAGTTGAACACTAGTGAAGGGGAAACGGCTGAGCCACATAAACCAGACAAGATTGAGGCTAAGATCGCCACACAACAGTTTATGCGGCGCTTTCTCACGGAAAACCCGAAGGATACTCGGATTAAGGTGGCACAAGCGCTGGAAGGGGCTCAAGCGTGTCAGACTCAAGATCAGAGCGACGACCAGGCCGAGCAGGACACGGGGGCGTCGCCGACGTACTCTTCCCCGGATGACGATTACCAGTTCATCGAAGTCTCGCCACCTAAGGACAGAGGTGCACCCTGTCGGTCTGGCTAGCGATTTTAAAGGCCAACAAAGCAGAGGTGACAGGCACGGGGCACTGTGGGTGGCTGGCCTTGTTCCCTGACCAACTCCTCGGAGGACCTGGTCAAATCTCGGCAGAAACGGCAGGCAAGACTTTCATGCTGAGAAAGGACGTTTTGAATGGAATGATCACGGACTTGCCAGACGAGGCTAAACTCCAGCCTAAAGGGCTGTATGCAGCGGCTTTGGCTACATGGTGGGACGGGCCTGTGAACACCCGGATAGAGGAACAAATTGCAGTTGTAGCGAAGCTCTACGCCAAGCAGCGGGACAAGCCGATGAAAGCTACAGTAGAGCCGCATTTTGGGGTCCGGCCAGCCCACATCAAAGGCATGGCGGTGCACGTACTAGAGAAATCTATGTACAGCAAGTACACAGGGACGGAAGCACTTACCTCACAGTTTACGCACATACTGAGGTAGGTGAAGGGGACGCTAGAACAGAGACAAACACGGTGAAGCATATGCCAACGGAAGAAGGGATTGATCTCCTGCAGGAACTCATCGGCGCAGACATACTGTCACTGGTGCTAGTTCTTAAGTTGCAAGACACGGGGAATCACTTTGAAGCTGTGATTTATGAGCAAGCTCGCTACCCCAAGTACGACAAAGAGTCGGAGTCCCTCGCGACCACGCGAGCTGCCATACTGCGGAAACATGACATCGAGCTCCTCGATACGAAGCCTTTCGACTTGCACAAGCAAGCACAGCACGCGAAACAGGCGTGGAGTGTCATCGCCATCACCAGGACAGCAAAGTCTGGCGCAGGAGCGAAACGGCCCGTGCTGGCCGCTGACCAAGAGGAGGAGACAACGGGGGATTTGGCGGCACCAGGAGACGCGGCCGCAGATGTCGGCGCGAGACGGCCCACTCAAACAGCACTGGAAAGCAGGCAAAGCGGGATCCGTATCACGGATCACGTGGCCGGGCTCTCGAAGGTCGATAGGGCGGTGGGCCTGATCAATAAAGAGCAGGCGTAACACGGTGACATCATTTCGACATCACTGGACGGGGGAGAGAGGAATGAGGGGAGGGTGCTGCAGAGGACGTTGCAGCACTTCTATGATCCCATGACGAACGCACAACATTATCTGTCGATACGAGCAGAGATGGCGAAGCAAGGTAGATGACTGGCGAGAGAGAGACTTGAAAAGTACATAAGCAACACTGCACTTCAACACAAAAATGATCGGACGATCGGGGTGCAGACAGTGAATATATGGGATTTGGCGAGGGAGCTTGCGGACCACCTACAAGGCATCAAAGAACGACACGGGCGAGGAGTACGGGATATCACATTTCTACAAGAAACGCAATTACACGATGAGGGACATGGGTAAGCAGCGGCACTGGAGATTCCAGCACACGGAGGCTGATCGCCTCTTTCTGGTCCTCGGGAGGGCACAGAAGCGCCGGGGTGGCATCCTGGTGAACCCCTATGTGGCGATGAAATACCAGGCTCCGTGGAGGCTGGACTTATGGAACGAGAACTTGATCATGATCAAGGAGGAACTCAGTGGAAGGCCAGTGTTAATGGTGAATGTCTACGCCCCTCTAGAGGCCCGGCGCGAGCAAAGTTCTTCTCACTGCTCCGCAACATCACCCTGCCCGAGGACACCACAGCTATCTGTGGAGGGGATTTCAACTGGACAACGCCTGCTAAACACACGAAACTTTAGCACAGCACACACCGTCGGTGTCAGCTCACAAAACGTTGGGGCCAGCACACGAAAAGTAGGGCCCAGCACACACGATCACACTACGTGGCTTGGACGACCAGCACCCTGTAAAACCTGGCAAGTATGTAGCTCCTAAGCCGCACAGGACTATAGTCAAGAAAGTCGAGCAAGAATGCCGTGCCTGCAGCTCCGACCGTGCGGAGGCTGCAATCTCCTCCCTAGATACTGGTGAATCATCAGTAGAAGGCGTACAAGATGTAAATGTCGACAAGATCGTGGCAGCTCCTTCGAACCAAGAACCAAGAACCAAGGCGGTAGACTGGAGAGCGTCGGCCAAGGACACGATGCTATCAAGTGAGGATGGAAAGTCCTGTAACTGCAAGAGAATGTGGCCTGCTTGGCACATTGCTCTAATATGAAGAGAAAAAATCTGCAGTGCAAGGACGGCATCGGGGTAATGCTGAGGGTTCTTGCTCTGGCGTTCATGACACGAGGAGTTCAATTGGAGCGGCATTGCAACAGATGCTCTCGGGGGCAATAGTTCCTTGCTACGAGAGGCTTTGCTGTGGTGTGCCCAGCAATCGTCGTTAACAAGGAGTATTGATGGCACAGTTGTGCACAGTAGCTCCTACGCGTTGCGATACGTGCTCTCGGGGTAAGGGCTCCCTAAAGAGAGGCCCTGCTTTGGCGTTCATGGTGCAAGAGTGCCGGCTGAAGGGTTGATGGCTTAATGAGCACAAAAGTTCCAGTCAGCACGAGGGACGTGTGCCTGCACAAGGCGGAGGTTGCCTTCCTAGAACTTCGCGCAGCTGATTTGTGTGAGGTCACCACTGCAGCAACTCGGACAATGTTGACTCTGATTTCAAGGCGAACATTGCAACCTGTGTCATGAAAATGGATTGGTCTCGTTGAATGTGATCATCGCATAGGTCTACACGACTTGATGCAGACTCAAGGCTAGCTAGTTAAGCTTGGAGGGCAGTGTGGCGTTGCATCGTCTGCCACTTGCATGAAAGCTTAACTAGGCGCTGGCAGCTATCGAACGCGTGGTGGTTCAGGATGAGCACCACAAATGGTGGATAAGACAAGGTTGAAGTTCACCCAACAGCTGAGAGTCAAGGCAGAGCACAGTCGTCCTGGGCTGACAGAGATGAAGTCCCGCACCGACCGTGATAGATGCGTTACGCATCTATTGAACGTAGCAGGGGAATTACTAAGCCCCTGTGGCATCACTAGCCTCTCCAAAAGCATACCGCTTGGGGGTGCTTACCACCGTGAGAGAGATCTCGCTCTCACGCGTTAAAATTTGGTAGATACAATCTCTCTTAGAACGAGAGCACTGAACACGGTGTTCTGGCTCATCGAATCGATGATGACGACCTTCCTCGGTTTCGGCGTCTGCGCCGGTATCGTCGTATCGTTCATCTTGTTGAACGCATGAACGATGCGCCATCCTCCCTGTGCTCTTCTTGACAGAGAATGTGTGGTCATTGTGCGGGGATTTCGATTCCTGCACTTGGCCCGCACGACGACGAGCGTCGAAGAACTCGTCGATGGCCTTCACCTGTTCATGCGGCAGTTGCCACTGCCATGTGACACAGTACTTCGTGCACGAGATCAATCTCGTGCTGAATCCTATCCTGCAGAAGCTCCGCAGAAACTTCGCCAAGGAATGGGTCGGCGTATACCCGAAGAAAGTTGTAATTAGGGAATCGACTTGAGCGAGACGAAGCTCTGCTCTGCAATTCGATCCTCCTTCAAATTTGGCGCTGAGGGCCGTATCGCCCTCAGGATGCCACAAGAGGCCACAGGTCCTCGAGATCCTCTGTGATCACGACATCCTCACGGGGGTGAGGATGCATACTTGTTCTACTCACCCGGCGCGTATATCTCGTACAAAGCTTTTCCAACCCTGCACTTCCAGCGCTTTCTACGCCGACGTAGTGCTCGGAGGACACTCCAACGTCAACTCTTGACATCGGACACCAGAGAGTGTTTGCATCAGCGCATTCACTCTCTCGTACTCGACATCGCCCTCGCAGGTGAATGGAGGCTCATCACATGCACTCTCCGGTGCAGGGCGCTCTTGGGACAGGGAGGAGCGACCTTCCTGTCCGGGCTCAAAATGTTTCGACTGTGAGGAGCTCTTCGGGCTCCTCATACCGCGACCCTTTTCAGCACCGGGCTGCCAACGACCCATATCTTGTGTATCGACGGACCCGGCCCGTCGAGGAGTCTCCTTGAGTCTCCTTGAATCTTGGCTCCTCAAGCCCGGCGAGGAGGAACCTTCTCTTGAACAGTCGCCTCGAGCCCGGATTAAGACGGGTTCTGAGTTCTTGCCTTCGCAGACCCGGCCTGCGAACGGTTCAGTCAAAACCCGGTTTGGACGTGGGTGCGCTCTCGGGTTGCGCCAATCAGTTTTGGTTTCGCCCTTGCCCCACGCACGGACGAGGAAGCCTCATGGAGGTCTTCCTTCTTATTCTGGTACGCATCGGCTTTGGCGGCCGACACGCCCTCTTGGCTGGGATGAGCGAGGTTGCCCTCGCTTTCGACGCACGCACCGCGAGGTGCGCGCGCTACGTTGACAGGGCCATCGCTTACTGTCACGTTGTCCGCTGTTCCGAGGACCTTTTCTTTCTCTTCGCCGAATGAGATTATAGACTGGGGTATGGCGCTTTAGCCACGGCATACCCAATATCATGTCGAACTTATCGTCTAAGTCTAAGACGATAAGGCGATCAGACACAGTTCGCTTTCGAGTCTTCACGGTTGCGCCTGTCACCAGGGGCCCCACTAGCTCGCTCGCTCTGATGAGTTTCTTTCTCGGGGCACATCGAATTCAGACTCCGAACAAAGTTGTTCAACGCGCCTGAATCGACCAGCGCGTGCATGTGTCTCCCATGCACCGCAAACTCCAGGATTATAAGCCCTGCTCGACCGTCCTGTCTTTCACTGCAGTGCTTGCTACCACAGGGGGCGGTAGATATCACATGTCCGACGTCGGCATGTGTGACCACACCAGTAGTGAAAAGGGCGAGAGCTACGCTCTGTTTCTTAGCATAGACAGTATGCGCGTATTGAGGAAGCGTAGACTTAAAGTTTGTATGTACGATAGAAATACGCGGGCTCGCGTATTTCTAAAGCAACACTTAAGACTTTAGATCAAATTAGAAAACTGAATTGACTATGCAGCCCTCCGCGTGGCGGGCTGATCTTATATTTACGCTAAACCCTCTTAAGATGATATCTATTTGCAAAGATGAGAGCGCGGTTGGCTCTCACGCGTTTGCATGAAATGCATGCACATGATTGGTTGAAATGTGGTTCTTTCAACGTATAGCTAAGCGCCTGAGCGCCCGTCAATGGTAATCGCATTGACGGGACGTAATGTTGGTCGCTAGTGCGTGTGCCCTTCACACTAGGGGTTTGCGTGCATTAGAATAGCCCATATATAATATCCCTTTGTATCCCCGCTTCAGTTACCTTGACAGCAGTAGCGAAGGTAATGCCAACAACAACAAAAATAATGCTCGAAGTGGGTCGATTTGTGCGTGTCCATGACTTCATGGTGATGGACAAGCTAGCGTAACGCTCGTGCGTTTTCTTTGCGATGTCGAAAAAGCGGACCGGTGTCGAACGTTTGCCACTGCGGGCGATCATTTTGATTGGGCACCGGCACTTTACAGTATCGTAGACCAGGTTTGATGCGTTTGGCAGGTACTTAGAGTGTTGACACAGCAATCGAAACTGTGCAATCTGCGCTTGTTCGTAATGATTGAGCGCAATATCTCTAGTGACTACCTTCTAAACCAGGAGGGATTATCTGTAGATTGTGCGTGCCCATGACTACGAAGTGATGGAACGAGCCAGCGTAACGCTCGTGCATTTCGTTTGTGTTTGCAGAGAAGCGGACTGCCGTAGAAAGTTTGCCATTGCTGGTGATCATATCAAATATACACCGGCGCTATAGATTTGTAGAGCATTTTTAATGAGATTAAGAGGTGCCTAGAGTGTCAACACTGCCTCCGAAAGTGCGCAATTTGCGCTTACCTGCTGTAGCGAAGATGATGATTGAATACAATACATGTAGTTGCTCGCAGCAAACCGCAATATGGATTTATCTGTAGATTGTGTGTGCCCATTACGGCAAGGTAATGTAGTGTGATTGCTTCACGTTCGTTTCATTTGTTTTGGCGATGGTTGAGATTCAAGATCTACTGTTTGTCATGGTTATATACCGTTTGAATTATGCTTTTATGTCACTGGTGGCTTAAAAAGTATGTATAAAATCCAATTCTCAAAGATAAGTTTAGTCATCGATATTTTTACGGAAACGGAGGCGGTACGCAAGCCAGTGCGCCATTTAAAAGAATCTCATATTTCTTGGATATGATGCGATGTTGCATCTGTGGTATTAATGCTGTCCTCACAATCGATTTTGCCGTCCAGCTGCAACTCCAATTCGTGAAGCGGCTTCCACCTTGGCCAAGTCGAGTAGTGCTTTAAGTGGCGATGAAGATGATGCCGCTCAACTGCTTGCGGAGATTGCTGCGGAGGTACGGGACCAAGAGGCTGCTGAGGCGAACAACCTCTTCGTGTCCAGCAAAAAGCTGCGACTGTTTACCAGGACGGAGTCTCCACCCGATACCATGAACATTTGAGCAAAATGGGTGTTGAGTCAATTGCTCTGCTCGACAACAGCAGAGGGTCACGCGTGATCTTGTTGATGGTTTCATGCAGCCTCACCTGAAAGGATACTTCCAGATGCTCTATAAAAACAATTTACGAGACCGTCATGTATTCAAGCTGACTGTGTGGGACTCCAAGAATCGCTCTGTGGGCAGACCTCGCTTTGCTGTCGGTGCCGTGTTCAAGTTGAAGAAGATTTACTTTCTGAAGTTCAACCACGATTCCACTATTCAGCTGAAAGACATGCCGGTAGGTGAGTAAGCTGAATATCAAATCTCGCGTCCGGCACATCTCTATCCCGTGCAGATTTGAACTTTTGTTTTGCTGTTTTGATTTTAGTTGTCACATTATTGAAGTTGAAAAGGTGTAATTCTTGAAGAGTCGGTAGAAGAATTCTTGAGGTTCTTATAAAGGGTTAAATGTAGTCGAAAGTGCTCTAGTGAGTGGAATACTAAAATGTCCACCCTAACCCTTTTCCTAATAGTGTTATCTGAAATTTATTTTCAGAGTTTAGGGAGGAAGCTACTCCGGGTCCTATTTTGCAAAGATTATCCCCGCCAGAATCATTATGGATGAAATGTTTTGGTTTGAAACCCAATAGTCAGGTAAAGCTGTTGGATGTACTATTACGAACGTATAACATAATACCTCCTTAGTGCCTTAACCCTTCAAGCCTCATATGTTGGACCCGCCAACATAAGAGGTGTATTTGTTTTTTCGGATTGTCGCTGACTGCTCGCAGTGTCTTTAATATGTTGGCGGGGCCAACATATTAGAAATTAGACTTAGTTTTTGTAAGGATTTTTGTCTAGTACTAAAATTAAGAGTGATATAAACGGGTGATGCACATGTGGGGTCTTGGTGGGTGGACAGGGCATTGCGGGAAGGGTGGAGGGGCTGGGAAGGGGTTTCAGAACGAGATGGGAAGTCCGAGATTGGTGGCTGTGTTTGCCTTTCATTTCCAGATTCGCCGAACGAGACGCAGATCGATGGCGGCGCCAGCGGAAAAGCGCCCAAGCGCCAAATGACGGCAGCCGAGAAGAAGCTGCAGCTGGAGGTGCAGCGTCGGGGAGACACAAGCGCCGCAGCCTTGCTGACCACCGTCAAGCTTCGATCAAGGTTCGAACGGCTTTGTACAAGGCTGCTGCAGAGGCGAAGGAGGTAGAGGCGGGTGCTGATGATGTAACGTTGCCGGCGAGGATGGCAGCGCTGGCAGCTGAGGCTAAGGATGTGAATCGAAGTGACGAGCCTGTCGTACGCAGGCCGAGACCTGCTGCAAAAGCGAGCCGTGCCAACACACTAATGCAGCAGAGCATTGGGGATGTTCAACGTGACGTTGACAGTATTGTCCGCAGCACGATGAACGACTTGCTGTGCTCGGTGGATCTAACCGCCGTATTGATTCCGAGCGATGACGGAGGAGCCGAAGGCACGAGTCTTGCAGATGCACTTGCTTCGGCGCTGCCGTCTAGCGGTAGTGATAAGCCGGATCCAACATACAAGCGAACATCTGATGACGCCGGTCGTCCAGCTCCAACATCGGCTCCAACATTGTCTTCTCGAAGAGCTGGTAAGAAGAAGCGGAGGCGGACTGGTTCGAGCTCAAGTGAAGACGAGGGAGGCAGTGATGATGAAGACCGTAGTGCACCGAAACGCTAAGAAGGCGGTGCTGATGACGATGACCTCTCCTTTGAAGCTAGTGGCAACGCCGCGAAAGATACCGTGCTAAACTCTGATAGTGATGATGGAAGCTGCAGCAACGACGCTGACTCGGAAGATGGAGAAGAGTGGGGTTGACATGTCCGTCCGACGAAGAAGCCGATGTAGCCGAAGAACTACGTTGGAGCAGTTTTTTGTGAACCGCAACTAACAAGAAGGTCATGAAGTAAATGCGTCAATCGGGATGGGAGTATGATAAGTGACATTATGCATTGCAAATTCTTATTGTGGCTCATTGATGTTGTTTGTGATTGTGTAGACTCCTCCAAATTTGGACCCGATCCAACGTATACAGGTCTGTACAATGGCCCATACGGACCTAGTCCTAGTGTACTACGTGTTGCAGAGGACCCGCTGGCGTTATTCTTTTACTTCATGCCAGCACAACTGTGGCGCAAAATTGAAAAGGGAACGAACGTGTACCACCTGCAGAATGTTAGTGCGCGAGCTCGTGAGATCCAGAGAAACTAGCGGAGGACGAACTCAGACAGCGTAGAGTCGCTCAAGGATATCCGTGCTCGGTTGCGTACCGTCCAGCCTGTAGAACCATGGGAGATCCTTCGGGTGGTGGGCTTGCTTATCGCCAGGATGCTGACACCGCAGATGCGTGGACTGGCGGCACATTGGACGCGGTCCCAACGAGGCACTGTTCCTCACGGCACGTTTGGGCAGTGGTTACCACGCCATCGGTTCGGACACGTTATGCAAAACTGCATTTCACAGACAACAAGTCCCTAGAGCCCAAGTTGACCGAGGATGGAAAATTCGAAGCGTCGTCACTGCGCTTCAGAAGACGTTTGCCCGTGGATATACAGTCGGGCCAGTTGTTGCTTGCTATCATTCCTACTCGAGCGCGGCGAAAGCCCACTCGGTAGTACCTGCCGAATAAGCCCCACAAGTGGGGCACCAAGTTTTTCTCTGCGTGTTGTGGGGACACTGCTTACTGCATGAGGTACGGCGTTCTGAGCGAGTTTTGGCTCGCTCGGCTTTTTTGCTAAGCCAATCATGTTGGATTTATTTAACGCGTGTACGTTTTATCTAACATACCAATTTAGAATCGAGATGTACGACGGGGCTAAAACGAACGTGGTCACGCCCGTTCCAGCAAACAACTCGTCCGGTGCTGCGGCGGTGAAGCGCAGCATGGACGATCTGTTGCCGCCGTCACCGACAGCCCCGTTTCGACTCGTTGTCACGGACAGGTTTTACACGTCTGTGGTGCTGGCGCTGGAGCTGTTGCATCGATGGCTTTACTTTACTGGGACTATCCTGACAACCCGACTAGGCTACGCCAAGGGGATCATCACGAAGAAGCAGATACACGCCAACCCACCGTCTGAGCCACCTCGAGGGACCGTCATGCTTGCCGAAAACAACATGTTTCCCCAGATGACAGCAGTCATGTGGATGGACAACGGACCCGTCCACATGTTGTCGATAGGTGGCAGCAGAAGCCTTGGACAAGTGTGTAAGTTTTGAATGTTGGAGGTGATGTTGGATATGTGAAGAACTACTCGATTATGTTGTATGTAATGTTGACTTTTATCTTAGTGCGCAGAGTTGGGCGCTCAAAGGAAAACTTTCCTGCACCGGGGCTGGTCAGGGACTACCAACGCTGGATGGGAGGGGTGGATGTTCATGACCAGCTTCGGATGCAGCGTTACAGTGTGCAGCTCGCGAGCAAGCCGAAGAAGTACTACCTCTCACGCTTCTTCGGTCTCGTTGACATGGCCCTGGTAAATGCATTTATTGTGCACCGGTATCATTTGAGAGCGACCGGTCAGAAGGCTCCGGAGCACCATAAATTCCTCCAGACGCTGCACGAGCAGCTACTAGCGGTCGATAAAGCAAAGTTTGAGGAGATCGAGGCGGCTACACGGGCCGAAGATCGACCGGCGGCATCACCGCATACACCGAGCGCAAAGAGAGCACCACACGATGATCACTATTTGGCCGAATGTCCTGACAAACAGAAGGTGAGCAAGCCGACGAGGGATGGACGACCCGGAAAGAAGCACCGTGCCCGTACCTGCAAGGTGTGTGCTGTATACCGCTGCAAGCCTCGAAAGCATACGAAGTGGTTTTGCCCAGGATGCTCGCAGGGTGAGCTGAGGTAAGGTTCTTGTGGTGCAAAATATTAGTTGGTTTCTGACTGTGTTCTATGCTATGGCAGAAAACACCTTTGCAATGAGGACCGCTACAAGACGTGCTTCCAGATTTGGCACAGCGAGTGGAAAAACGGAGCGGTCATCCCATCGCGACTCAGCGTGCACCACCGCGTGCAGGATCGCCGTCCTGGACCGCAGCGCAAGCGGCGCCGCCGACGCGTGGACATGAATGAAGAAAGTGACATCATTGATCCAGACAGAGGTGCCAGTGAGCATGACGACGGCGAAGAGATCGCGGTGGACGACGGCGACGAGAGCGCGGTAGACGACGGAGATGAGACTGCGAGTGAAGAGGGGCCCCACGCTGGCACTGGGGGGCTAGCAGTGATGACGCCTTAGATAGTGCAGAGTAAGCGGTAGTAAGCGGTAGATACGTGCTGACTAGCACTGTTTCTTCTCGTCTGCGTCTTGTACTGATCGACAGCACGCAATTGAACGTCGTTTTGATTTATTTGATTTTCATGTGTTTTCTGTGCGGGAAAGTTGTGAACACAGACAGTGTCGTTACAGTAAAAGGGCAAAAATTATGTTAGCTCATCCAACATTTCGTGTCTTGTCAAGTTGACGAGCCGACATAGGGTTCAATATGTTGTTTCTGACACACCTATGTTCGGATGGACGTTCCACTTTCACCCGCCTATCACACGCTCCAAATTCGCACTTAGAGGGTACACATACAAAGTTACATATTAACTTATGTTGGAGATCCAACATATCAAAAAATATACCCCCACTTTTCGTCTAGGGTTTGAAGGGTTAAAGTCCCCGCGTGTTGCTTGTGTCGTCTCCCTCGGTTGGAAGGGGTGCACGAATGTACATGCCAGCACGAATCCAAGAAAGCTGAAGAGGAGAAAATCTGAACAGCAACAAGAGTTCGCAAGAGGCAATATCGAGGAATCCCATCGGAATTCCCGAGATAGTTCGAAGGATTTGTTTTATCGCTGTTATGCGGAGGGGCCTCTTCAATTCTAAAAATCAAGTGAAAAAACAATTGGATGACAACCAGGAAAGCTAAGGTGGCCAAAGAAGCCAAGACAGAAAGCGAAAGCGATGACGATCTTGAGCAAGTCGCTGCCGCTAAGCGTACGCTGCAAGTGCCTGCAATACGGTCGGTGCAACAAGCATACCTATGGATTTTGAAGCCGCCGATGGAGAAAGGTGTCTTCGTCTCCATCTTGATGTGTTTTCTAGCGAATAGGAAGTTTGAACATGGGTGGCTGTTAATCATGGTCGACAACAAACGCGCCCCAAAGTTTTGCGAAGCGAAACAGCCCTGGAGAGTCTGCTATTCCCGCTGCAGAAGTTATACTTATTGACGGTGGTGCTGTATCTTACTCCGTTCTAGAGTAAGCAGTCGACACGAATTCCAGATATACCGCATCGTTAGGGATCTACAACCGCTCAAGAAAGTTCGCCCTCCCGCGCGAACTTTCTTGAGCGGTTCAGAATTTTTCGAGCTTGGCATATTCACTGAATATTATTAAGACAGCTTTCATTTTGGAATTTCACAGCTTCTTTGGGCCAAATACACGCGCTGTCGGTTGTGTCCTCTAAGAATGGTAAATAAAGTAGTAAATCAGACGTAAAAATAAGGTGGGGTAAGAGACCGGTAATCTCTTGTGCGAGTCCTCTTCCCCAGCAGCCCACGAAGAAACTCACCAAGGACCCCCACGCGGGCCAGCTGAGGGCGAGGAAAGACCACGACGGCAGTAATAACACCAAAAGAACTACGACGGTGACGAGAGAAAGCAGAGAGAAGAGAAGGACGAAGAAGACGACAAGACGCTGTAGGAGCCCGCGAAGGACCAAGATGGTGACAAGACGCTGTAGGGCCCCGCGAAGGACCAAGACGGCGATGAGACACAGCAGAGTGAAGCGAAGGACCAAGACGACAATGACACGCAGCAAAAAGAACGGCCAAAGCCCGAGCAATGGCCGTTCGCCCGACCCAGTGGACGGGTTTAGCCAGAAGGCTCGGGTCGGGTGCGGTGGCCCAACCCCCAGACCCGGGCGCAGAAGAAGATCGCGGCACCTGAAAGGGCGCGGGCCCGAGGTTCGGCAATGAACGTGCGACTGATAAGCCACGCAGGCAGTCGGGTAGGAATGAAAGCACAGGGTAGTAGTAGTAGCAGCTTCGCTGCAAGATTTGCCGTGCAACGACCAAGCACGACAACGCAGTTGCGACACCGGTCTCGTGTCTCCAACGAAGCAGGAACATACGATAGCAGTGAGCGGTTGCAGAACGTCACGTGCAATCGGAGTGACACCTCCAAGCAGTAGAGAGGCGGATATTGGCAGCCCCGCAGGACCATCGGTATCAGCAGCCCGCAGAGTGACTCGCCCGTCCGCCAAAGAGAGGGTCGTTTAGCCCCGGTAGTTTAGCCCCCGGAGTGTAGTCAGTGGTCTGGCAAGGTCTTGGAGAAGGTCGGGTTCACCGGTGCGACACAAGGAAAAGTCAGTCAGCGGCCGCTTGCGTGTGAATAGGGAGTTAGCATTGCATATTTAGGTGGTGCACCAGCTGTAGCCACCAGGAGCTGTCCGAAGGCCAATGATAAGTCTGGCGTGACGCACAGGTGTAACAACAATCGACGCGAACATTACTGCGGCTGTGCCCCAATCTGAGCCGTCGGAAGTGGCCGTACATTCAGTCATGCAACTATGGTGAACAGGCTTTATCCTAAAGAAGGTATTTCCTGATTTGCCAATCCAACTCATTAGAAAAGCGTTTTACGTAATGAATATTCTACGAGCGCCGACGATTTTTACGCGTATGAATGCAACTTAGGCAAGTTACGAAGCCAATGGTGCAACGCACATTCCTTGATGTGGGAGGCCGGACTCTCCTTGCTGCAGTGGAACGACGATTTGACGACATTTGTTTTTTGGTATATATCGTGCTACTTAAAACTAGTTGCTGAACTCTAATAACCAATCCCCTGTGCCCTGCAAGAGCCTGGGTTTTAACACGCTCAACTCTTGTACATGATGTCCATCTTGGTAGATCAGCCTTGGTGACATCTGTCCCCGTCATCCTAATCCTCCCAAGTCCTCCATTCCTCACGTTGCCCGTGATGTTGGCCATCACCCCCGGAGCATGTCCGAGTCCCCCTCGTTCCCTACGAATGTTCGCGCTGTGCTTCGCTTTGTGTCCATTGCGAGGTTGATCAGCCAGTCTGCCGTCTTATTATGACGTCGGAAGTGATGCCGCCAGCTGGCCACCCCAACCTTGTCCGCTGCCCGCCTTGACACACGGTTCCAGTGTTGAAGCGGCGTGGCTCTGGGCGCCTTGTGCTCCCTCATCATGCGCAGGATAAGCGTGCTGTTGTCAATGGTCTGTAGCCTACTCCATTTCTTACTCTCGGCTTGGGCGAGGAGCCTATGTAAACCGATGAACTCGGCCTGGTCGTTGGTCGTGGTCTTCACGCCCAGTGCCGCGGCTGCAGTCCAGACGACCTTGATTCTGTCTTCTGTGTCCAATTCCACGATGACGCTGCCGCTGCCGCCAGGGCCGGAATTGCCACGTGAGCCGCTGTCGAAGAAGCCGAGCCTCAGCACGACCGCTCTCGGCTGCCGAGGCGCAGCGCCTCCCATCTTCGTATGACCGCTCGAGTCACTCGCCGTTTTGGTGCCGAGGAGGATGTGAGCGGATAGAGCCCCAGCTCATATCCTCTGAGTGCAGAAAGATCCGCCTTGCGCACATCTTCCACCGCGTTTTGTATCATTCGCACGCCCACTGCATCGGGGTGCACCCACTGCTCATTGTACCGCCGAATGGCCGCCACGATCACTGCACACGTAATCCGCAAGAGATCATTGGTCATGGGGTATAGATCTTCCCATTCTGCCAGATTGTGCATCGAGGCCCACCCCACCAGCCATTCTGGCGTATAGCTTAATTGGAGACCGAACACTTCGTTGACACCCTTTGTGCCTGATCGCGTCTCCAGTTCGTCGATACCCCATCCCTCTAAAGCCGTGCTCCACATTAGTTGAGCTTCCGGGCAGGTCCAAATTAAATGCTCCGGATCTTATTGCGTCACTCCTTGGCAGCTCGTGGCCTGCCAAAGGTTCTTCCGCTCGGCCGCAGCCCAGAGGCGAAGCTTGCCATGCTTGAGCCTGACTAGGTTCTACTCCTGATATGCCGTCAC
>JAAVTI010000192.1:0-21190 GCA_011947335.1 Phytophthora constricta
CCACGCTTCTTTACGGACGGCCGTAAAGTCATCACATCTCTCTCAAAGAATGGCACGGTGGCTGTCATTCTTCGCTGAATACAACTTCCAGGTTGAGTACAAACCTGAAGGTTGAATGTGGTAGCCGACGCACTGTCGCGTCGGCCGGATTACAACTACAAGGTAGTTGACGTCAATGCCATTGGCATTGAACGCAGCAGTGCCCACATCGTCGCTGCTCGACGATGTGCGCAAGGCGTACTCGCTTGACGCGGACGCCAAGCGATTGCTGACCTATGTGGAGGCACCTTCCGACAGCGCATCGCGCGCTGCCTCCACATCTGAGATCCCGTGTGCACAGGTATAGTGCACACGCCGGCTGCTGCTATACAGTGCAGCTGACGACGATGTCGCTCGCATCGTCGTCCCTGATGATTGCGCCTGCGGATCATATTCGAGTATCACGATGCCCCATCGGCTGGGCATCCGGGTCGAGAGAAGACGTACCTTCTTCTCTCGCGTGACTTCTACTGGCCTCGCCAGTAGTGGATCCGCAAGCGTCCGTGCTTGCGAGGCGTGCCAACGAGTGAAGCCGACGCCAGCTTCACAAGCACCGCTACAGTCTCTGCCGATACCGGCAGAGTGTTGGGAGTCCATCAGTATGGACTTCATATTCGGGTTACCGCCCGACGCCAAGCGTCGGACTGGAGTGGTCGTCTTTGTCGACCGCTTCAGCAAGATGGTTCATCTTGCTGCGGTGCCTGCCCAAGTCATCCAAACAGACGGCACGTCTGTTTGTGGAGCTCATCTTCCGCTCTCACGGTATGCCCCGTGAGATAGTGTCCGACCGTGATCCAAGGTTCACGGCCGCGTTCTGGAAGGAGGTCTTCGGCCTCCTTGGTACTCGGCTGTCGATGTCGACAGCCGACCACCCGAGACGGATGGTCAGACCGAGCGCGTGAACCGCGTGCTCGATGACATCCTCAAGAGCTACGCCCACTCGTTCACCGAGTGGAGCGACTGTTTGCCGATGGCAGACTTTGCCATCAACAACTCGGTGCATGCCTCAACGGGGCACACACCGTTCTACGTGAATGCCATGCGGCATCCACGAGTACCTGCCATGCTTGGCGGGGTGACAGCTCCCTTGAGTGGGGAGGATCTGTGAGCGAGCCACGCCCACAGGAAAATTTGAACGCCGTGACACGTAGTGCCACGCGCCAGAAGAGGTACGCTTTGCGTCTGCACGGGTGCAGGCGCTTTCGAAACACTTCCGTGCCGGCACGGAAGTTACAAGCAACGACGAAGTACCTTTCGCTCCGGGAGCGAAAGAAGACGACCAAGTACCCTTCGCTCTGGGAGCGAAGGAAGAAGACCAAGCACCTTTCGCTCCGGGAGCGAAAGGACAAGCGACAACCCGTCCCACGCCTGCTCCGGAAGCAGACGTGACGCAACATGACGTGTTTCGACTCGGAGTCGAACACCGGAAACCAAAATGATATAGTGACGACGCAGGGCGACGTCACTGCTGCGACCAAGTACGTGTCCACACCCCATGTGGACACTCAAGATGACGAGCGCATCGTGCAGGGCACGATAGCGGACAAGGACGCATTGGTCGACACGACCAATGTCGATGCGAAAGACTTCGTGCTGAATCGACAAGCCGTCATGCGGTTTGTTCGTGATGCTATTGCATCTTCTGTCGACCGACAGAAGATGAACGCTGACAAGAAGTCACGCAACAACATTAGTGAGTTCAAAACGAATTCATTAGTTTTACTGTCTACGCAAAACTTGGCTAAACATGCAGTCTCGGACTTTGGAGCAAGCAAGCTTGCTCCACGCTTCATCGGCCCCTTTCGTGTCTTGCATCGCCAAGGCACAGCCTACACGCTGGACATACCAACCAGCATGAGACTGCACCCGACGTTCTATGTCGGGCGACTGAAGAGCGTATCATGAGCATGATAGGCCCGCGCGCTCATCCAACATGGGCACGAAGAAGCGTGATGGTCGAGCTACGACTCGTCATCTTCGTCGCGCTCGCGCGCAGAGCGCGAGCGACGCATACGAATGCTCTCAACGAGCTTCGAAAAGTTCCTCTCGACGTCCCGACTCGAGACAGCGCGTCACCCGCTGTCTCGCGAGAAGCGGACACTCGCGACGAGAGGTTCGAGATCAGCTGACTTTGATCAGCGATCGTCTTCCAAGCCTCACGGCGGAAGGCAGCATAGTCAGCCGCCAGTTGCTGGAAGGTCTGATCAGCCTCAAGCGGCTGATCAAAGCGACGAGGTTTCCCTCCGCCGGCACCTTTGCGGGCTGCCGACGGCTCAATTCGCTGGATTGTCGAGCGAATTGTAGCTCACCAGGAGCCACGCACTGACCAAGGTCAGCGTCGTTTTCGATGTCGTTGGAGAGGATACCCTCCCAACACGACTCGTGGGAACCGCGGATATCCTCGTGAGGATATTCCGGAAATGGTGATGGCGTACGAAGACCGCCACCACCTCCGCCCGAGCCGAGACTAGGTCTCGGCTGGACAGTGTACCACCCCACGCCCCCGGGGACGGGTAGACGCGTAACGGGATCAGGCGGGGTGCTCTCTTCCCGGCATCCGGGAAGACAGTAAAGCGCCAGTCTCGAACTTCACTGGGTACTCGTATCGTCGAGTACCCATCGACTTCGTTCTCACGCAGTCTGTCCGCATTGGGTGGACAGACTGGACACCGTTCTCCACGGGGAACGGCACAAGGTATACCAGCGCTTGCACTGAGTTCGTGCAAGCGGGTAGCCTTGCCAGCGCTATTATGTTTATAATAGCGCTCACGCATCCTTTCGAGACGCTTTCGGAAAGCAGCTGCATCACTGTTCCAGTTCATAAAGTACTGGTTCCAGCCCTGAGTCAGTGCGACTGTCTCAGAGACCTTGCTCTTAGCGCTATGGCGCACGCCCTTGAAATAGCGAAGAGCAAGGTACAGCGTCGCATAGTAGTTGCGTCGCTCATCGGAGCCGGCCGCGAAGCCGAGCGCCTCTACGATATCATCATCTTTGATGGTATCGACTTGGAAGAGCACAAGGTGTGCCCTGGCCGCCTTTGTCGGACCATCGGAGGCGATGAATGCGCTCCGATGAAAACTTCCACGGCTCAGCTCCCTGAGACTGAGCCGCGCTGCGCCCAACATGCAAGGATGCCTGGGCGAAAGGAGAAACACCCGTGGATGGAGTTTCCGCGGGTCCACTGCTCTCAGACCGTGCACGCTTAGCGTGCACGACCTCGCCATCTTCTGGCGAGTCCTCACGTTGACGACGAGAGCCCGGCGACGGGCTCTCGCGAAGAGGCTTGCTCACAGCAGGCTTGTCCCTCACGGGCGAAGAGTGCTCCTCTTCGTCCGCCAAAGAATCACTGTCGTAATCGACAATGAGACCAGGGTCCTCCTCATCACCATCACGTCCAGGGGACGTGGTGCGCGCAGCCTTCGCAGGCTGTGCGACAGTCGATTTACCCGCCCCGAAGGGACGGGTTGCCTTGGCGACGATAGCGCCGACTTGCTTAGCGCTCTCGCGCTCACGAGAGCGCTCTCTCCAATTGTAGTGATGTTCACGCACTGACAGTGTCTTGCCACCCGATGGGGAATCCCCACCGGGTGCGGAGGTCTTGGGATTTTCGGGAGCCTTGGGGCCCCGGGGACTCGGGACTTGACGCGCTCATTGCGAAATGAGCGTGAGTGTCTTCTCCGTTAGACGAAGAAGACGGAAAGTGACCACAGAAGAGATCGTGGTCACCGTTACCTCCCGAATGCGATACTCGCACTTTGAGAGGGGGTGGTGTAGCGGGGCTACACAGGATAGTGTACCCGGGTACACTAATACACGCAAACCCACTAGTGTGTGTGGGACACACACTAGCGACCAACATTACGAGCCGTCAATGTAGCTATCATTGACGGGCGCTCAGGCGCACAGCTATTAGTTGAAAGGGCCACATTTCAACCAATCATGTGCATGCATTTTATGCAAATGCGTGAGAGCCAACCATGCTCTCACCCTTGCAATTAGATATCATCTTAAAGGGGTTTAGCGTAAAGATAAGGCCAGCCCGCCACGCGGCGGGCTGCCATTCAATTCAGTTTTCTATTTTGATCTAAAGTGTTAAGTATTTTGTTTAGAAATACGCGGGCTCGCGTATTTCTATCTTACATACAAACTTTAAGTCTACGCTTCCTCAATACGCGCATACCGTGTATGCAAAGAAACAGAGCGTAGCTCTCGCCCTGTTTCAAGTGAGGTGAATGTTTGGACTGGATTTAGGTAGCTGCTGGGTTCTTCGTGCCGACGGAGTTCATGTAAGGGTACTGCAGAATAAGAGATCGGCCCTAATTGCGACATGTTTTGAAGGCGAAAGTACGCACTGTCGTGAGGATGTTGCGTAGGCAACGGTTGTTCATAAGTCACTCGAAGGCGTTGTGAAGGCGGCGATGCAGGGTGGTTTAGATCAACTCGTTCTGAAAACGTTGGGTCGCGCCCGGTTCCGAATAATCCCTGGTTGCGTTGATGCGTTTTCTGCCTTCGTCTCTTGGTCCTGTGTGCTGAGGCTCGTACCGGTTCTAGAACTCTATTATGATTTCCAAGTGGTACATCACGTCGGATCCACCAATGCAAGTGAAAGTCGCTTGGATTCAGCTTTTGTCGCCCATTAGATTTGATCAACTCACAGAGTTCGTGAACACAGGGCCGACCGTGTATACGCCTAAAATCTCCTCTACACATACTCGGCTGAATTCGACTGTGTAATATCTGAGCTGCAACACGCCACAATTTGTCGGTTTCCCTAAGAGCGTATGTGGTGATTACTCGTGCAACTGCTGAGTACTGGCTTCCTTGTAGTGCATATGGAATAATCGTGGAGTTGCGTACTGCGTGAAGACTGACAGCTCTGATGCATGTTATCCACCATGACAGTAGTTTGTTAAAAGCTGAGTACAGGTCACCTCGGGAGGATTTGAGCCAGTACTTGCACTTAGCGTGCGTACCCTCAACAGGGACGTGTCCTGGAAACCGAAGTGTACGTATCGTTTCGTATAACATCGTACAACACGTTGTTTATACTTTCACCAGTGACGATCCAGATAATTCGCTAGCTCAATATTCATGTCAAACAAAACTCTCCGATTGTGGTCAAAGTCTGCTTCAGTTTCTGATCCTGCTGCGGCATAATAGGCAGTCATGAATGTATCCGTAGCGAGTGTGTTGCGGTACACGTCTTCCCGTGGGGCGGGGTTCTCCTCACGAACTTGTCCTAGTACTTGCCTTACCCTACTAAGAACGTTGCGATTCATAAGCCATCGGCATACCATTACCGGAGTTGTTGGGAAAATTATGCCCAGAGCGTTCATACACGCGAGATCACGATCTGTCAATATGATGGTAGGATTCGGGATACCTTTGGTATTCATTAGATCTTGTAGTTTTTGTAAAGCCCATTCAAAATCTTCTTGTTTTTCACCCGGTAACCAACACTGAGCGATTGGTAAAACCGAGTTCATCCCGGTCATTGCAATAATGTTGAGCAAAGGAGCATCGTATTCATTCGTTTTGTAGGTACAATCAAGAATGATTACCTCTGGATGACGCATGTCGAACGTAGTTGAGTCGGGATGCGACCAGAAAAGATACCTTAGACGACAATCATCATTCAATGCATAACGGTAGAAAAATCCGTGCTCGTTCAGCTTAGAGAATAGCGCTTCACTGGAAGTCTGCACATGCAAGTCCCGACGACGTTCTGCATATCTAGCGTTTGCTATATCCTTGTTAGTCGTCAACGAGTTCAGGTTGCCATGTAATATCGAAGCGTGTATATGGGTAGTCGAAATCCCTGACGCAGTTTGGTCGCAGACGAGATCACTTTCGCTGCGTACTCCTGTACTCGGAGCTGCAGCTGCTCGTTGCCGATGCCCAACAAACACACTGACGTCCTCAACCGGAGGATGGTTGTGCAATGCACTACCGCCCAATGTGTGCCAAAATTTCCACTCACCAATTTTCACTGCTGGGTTCGTTATGGTTTTTGTTTTAGAAGACCTCGTTGAATTTTTAAAGGTACCAAAAGCTCGTATAACAATCGTCATTGGGCAGCCAATTCGCTTACTACCTCGCATCGTACGCCTCCGCTCCGTTGGAATAAGTTTTCTAGTGTTTTTGGTCGGCCAGCACGATCACATTCATAGTGTCGGCAGATAATTTCATCCAAATCGTCAAGGTAACGTCGTCGCCTCGATACATTAAATCCGTGGCCACGAGCCCATGCGTGAAGGCCCGCCTCAGCGTCATCATGACTAGTGTATATGTTTGTAGGTGGAGCAAGAATCTCGTACAACTCTGCACTCGTTTCGTCTCCTCTCTGGCCTGTATTGTCAGGGTCGAAGCCGTCTTTCGATGTAGTTTGAAGAATTTGTGGAAGTGACTCGTTTCATCATAACAAAAACAGCCAAATATATCCACGCGTCGAAATTTGTTTTTAAAGCAGTCGCCTTCTCTACGTTACGGTAACGCCAACCGCACGGCCCTGTACTCGGGACACAACGGGCTGAATCCATTATTCATGAAATAGATACGACTACAGTCTCTGTGAAAAAGATGACCGCATGGACTTACGTAGAGAGGTGGCTGCACAATCTGCCAACACATATGACAAAGGCTTCGCTCTCGCATAGACAAACTCGCGGCACACTGGGCAAGCTGCATAGTCTCGGACCCGCGACTGCGCAATCCAGCGATTCCAGCATCCGACACATACGTTGTGGTCACGGTTCATTCCAGTGGTCGGCGTCACTTCAGGTGAACTCAACTCGGAGTAACAGATAGGACATTTACCGACATCTTCACTTGTAACTTCGATATTAATTGCACCCACTACAATTGCTGCATCTCCCTGGTCTGTGTTGTCGACTTCACTTGCTTCAGCACCGATCAATACTTGCTCTTCTCTGTCTCCACTCTCCGCAATCGCAGTTTCTGTTGGTAGCGAGCATTCCGCGCTTTACGCTTTTCACTCTTTCGCTGTGCTTTACCCACAGGATCACAATTTTCTTTTCTCTGGTGCTTCAGTAAATTTGGCCGAGAGGAATAGAGTACGTGTGCCCGCAGACGCTGCACCGAAGGTCTTGGTTGTCTTCACCGGCAGTAGTAGTTGGTCTTTGCATATTCGGAGTAGAATAGGAGCACACAAACTGCAGCGAAATTGCACAACCGCGAGTGTGGAATATTTTCCGTACTGCTATTGCCCGCTTAGATCGGCTTGTCGTGGCCGCACTGATTGCCGGCTTGGCGATCCTTGTCGTGTTTGCGCTGCTAGAGGGACTGGCTCTGCGTGCGATCTAGCCGTTCATTGTCGTGGCCGCGCTGTTTGAGGTGCAGGCGCTGTTTGCTTGGTTCCACGCTACTCGTGGGGCTGGCGCTGCTAGCTAACTTCCCCGCCGCGGTGCTTAAGGGGAAGGCGCTGCTTTATTGGCGCCGTGCTGCTGGAGGGCTGGCGCTGCTTGGCGACGCGGAAGCCAGTGGAGAGCTTGGCGCTGCTTGAGGGGATGGCCTGCGTCCCGCTGGCGTTGCTTGTCGTATCCGCGCTGCTTGGTGGTCTGGCGCTGCTCGGAGGCAGGCGCTGTTTGTTGGTCTCGCTGATTATTGGTGTCGCTGATTGTTGGTGTCGCTGATTGTTGGTGTCGCTGATTGTCTGGCTAGCGCTGCTATT
Source organism: Phytophthora constricta (assembly GCA_011947335.1). Classification (NCBI taxonomy): domain Eukaryota; phylum Oomycota; class Peronosporomycetes; order Peronosporales; family Peronosporaceae; genus Phytophthora; species Phytophthora constricta. The sequence goes on from JAAVTI010000192.1 coordinate 7,730, forward strand.
TCAATTACGTAGTATAAATAGTGCTGCATATTACCCTATCTCTAGTTGGCGCTCCGGAGTTTGGCGCTCCATAGTTTTTCCCAGCTTAAGACGGTAATTCTCGGTCGATGTCGGAGCGCTACTAAGGATGTGTATCGCCGCCGAAACCTCCCACTTCCACTTGAGTACGGCTGTGAAATGAAGACATTTGTTTAGGGCTGAATCGGCTTTACTATGTGCTGATGACAGGAGTGGTTGTGTTCTTCACAAAACGAAGACGAACTAAGAGGGCAGTGACCCCAAAGATCCACTAGCACATGTACGCGAACCCGAATGCCCATACACGTGTTCGGTAACTGCACTTGCCGTCTACTTGTCGTGCAATCCAAAGCAGTAGTCAGGAGCACTATTTCCCAGTTCAAAACAGAAGTTGTGGCTTGATAAAGCTCTTTCGCAATTTTGTAAGATAATCCAGAGGCAACGTTCAACGTGCCGTACAGCCGCTGCTGCTGCGAATGTATGGCTGGTATCAGCAGAGTTGTCTGCCCTTGGGGCTAGTGCTGACTAGTTGAATTGACAGCGGCGCTGCTGTCTTCGTAGCGTGTTTGGCGCAAGTTAGATGGGTCATCCCACTTGTGGTGCTTGTGGTGCCGAGGGGCGACTCAGTGCAGGCAGATCTTGCTTGGCGATCGTCCGCCTCGCGGTCATGGATTGCATTTGTTGGCTGCACTGGTAGTTACATGGCACCTTGCTTGACCCCATGTGCTATCGAAATCAACCAATCAAAACAAAGCAAATCTGCGTATGAAACCTGCCTTATGATTTCTCCTCACAATTTAATGATGTTGTCGTTATGATCTGATCCGTTTAACGAGCTTTTCCCAAAACCAGTATTAATACCAGTTGGGGACCGAGACCAGTTGACAACCCAAAACTAGTACCAGCACTAGCCAAACTAGAGTGGACCACGTTAGTGTAGAGCAGCACACTGCCACCCAACAAGAAGGCGTGGGTGGCAAGAAGAATAAGTGGCGTTTGCCGCACTTTCGCCATGAATCCACACCTCTACGCCTGAACTGATCTCACGGCAGCGCATAAGTCCAAGAACCTATTCTGGCGTGTTAGACTGAACTCAAGTCTTCTTAGTACAAGTCACTTTATTTATCCCTTTAATCCTCTGTCTAATTGCTATCTTACGGACGTGCTCAGACCGAAGCAAAAGAGGAAGTGAGGAGCTCGTCCTCGCTTCCTTTTCCACTTGCTCCGTTTCCTCATCGCTCTGAATTTACCTCGGTCAGAGAGGAGGCGGGAGCCAACAACGATTGGCTCTTCAACAGCCATGCGGTCTCAGTACCGTAGACTCCATCGACACTTGATATAGTATAATTAAACTCAATATAATACTTTTATTCTGTCTTGCCCAGTGCGGCCAAGCCCATCCCAGGGATCGTCTGTCGGCCCCATGCCGTACAGATGGATCCTCGGTGCTGGACACAGCACCGGGCTCAACACTCCCACTAAGTGCCGCCTGTAGTCTTAAGGTCTTTGACTCCTATTAGTTCTCTTAACTTTATGAACTGTCCTGTTGGTTAGGGCTTTAGTCAGTATGTCTGCTGTCATGTCATTTGTTGAGCAGTACTGAATGTTTGGCCGCCCCTCTTCCACGAGGTCTCTTGTAACAAATATCGGATTTCGATATGTTTAGTGGCTTTGTGGCTACCAGGATTCTTTACTGTGCTGATGGCCAACTTGCTATCACACCATACTTGCACTGGTTGCTCTTGTGGAAATCCCATTTCCCTCAATAGGGACCACAACCAACTCACTTTCTTTTGCGCCTTCACTTAGTGCGACGAGCTCTGTTTCTGCAGTAGATAGAGAAACTGACCCTTGTTTGCTGCTGCACCACGATATGCTGGTCCCAGCCATGGTGATCACATACCCTGTCACTGATTTACGTTCTTTAGATTGACACGCGAAGCTTGCGTCTGTGTACACTTCATACGTCACCGTTCTCGAAGTTCCATCCAGAAGGAGACCGTTCGTTGAAGCCCTTTTCAAGTATTTGAGCACTGTCCTAGCCGCCTGCCCAATGTGTCTCATTATAGCATGACAGGAACTTGCTTAGTTCTCTTAATGCGTTTGCAATGTCTGGTCTCGTTCCTCTCACCAAATACTGCAGTGATCCGACAAGCCCTCGAAAGTCAAACTTGTGGGGCTGACATCTCCTGAGGTACATCTCTCTTTCAGTCTCTAGCTCTTCACCGCTGAGCTGTGGAGTTGATACCGGCACACATTTCCTCATATTGAACTTGTCCAATAGCTCATTAATATAGCTGTGCTGAGAGATCGTCATCGTCTTTTTCTCCCGGTTTCTCCGGACCTCCATCTATAGTATATAATGGATTTCCCCAGGTCTTTCATCTTAAATCTTGATGAGAGATCAGCCTTCAGCTGATTAATCAGTCCCATGTCACGGGACGTTATGGTGAGGTCATCCACATATACGACCACAATAATCCATTCATCTTCCACTTTTAGGACATAGACGCAGTGCTCCTTGTTGCATCGGACAAAACCAAGGTCTGTGAAAAACCGGGATAGGACTCTGTGCCATATTTGTGGTGCTTGCTTGAGCCCGTATATGCTCTTATTAAGCTCGCAAACGAGTCCCTCGTGACCAGCGAGCTTATATCCGGGTGGTTGGTGCATATATACCCTCTGTTCACCGTCCATAGACCCGTCGAGAAATGCCGTGTGAACGTCCATTTGGTCAATGCGACACTCCAGAATGGTTCCTATTGCCAGCACAAGGCGCAATGACTCAAATCTAGCCACCGGAGCGTACACTCGTCGCAATTTTCGCCAAATTCTTGGTGATATCCCTGTGCAACCAGTCGGGCTTTAAACCGCTCTATTGTTCCGCCTGCGTTGTATTTCACATCAAGAACCCAATGACACGGTAGTGCCTTGTGTCCATCCGGCAGTCGTGTGAGTTTCCACGTTCCATTTCCCCTAGGACTGATACTCCAAATCCAGTGCTGCCCGCCACTGTGTCTTATGAGGCACCTTGAGAGCATCCTTTGGACTTTTAGGAACTGAGATCCTGTTTACAATGGTGGCGACCGCAATAGCTTTGTCAATATGCGTTTGATAGCACTTGTAGTCCAAAAACCGTGCTGGAATCTTGCGTGTGCGCTGTGGTCTGTGTGCAGCAGTCTCACGCTTCCTGCTCTTAGCTCCTACTGCTACCGGCAACCTCTTTCTTTTGCGGTTGACTCCCACTGTGTCTGGCAACTCTGTTGCACTGTTGTTCACACTCTGTGCTACTTTCCCACTGGTCTGACCCTTACCCAGAGAATCAATCTCGATGAGTTCATTCGCGGTAAGATTATCGGGCTCTGCCCCGAAAGACCGTGCCATGATCTTAGCACAATTTTCGACGTCAAACGTTACAGACCGAGCAACACAGTGTTTGTTGTTGTATAAATCCAAGAGCCGGAAGCATTTTGTATCTTCAGATATTCCCAGGAATCTGCACGTAATGACACGCGCTGCTAGTTTCTTGTCCTTTCGAACATCATCCGGTATGTATGACAACCCCTAACCTGTAGTGTTCTCACACTCGGACTTGTGCCTTTTACCAGTTCGTAAGGCGTCCTATTCTTTAGCCTACTCATGGGAGTGCAATTAAGCACGTAGGTCATATTCTTCAATGCCTCAGGCCACCACTTGGCAGGCATATTGGCATCTCGGAGTGCACACAGCACTTTGCCCATCTTTGTTTGGTGGTCTTTTTCAGCCGCTCCGTTTTCTGCGGGGCTGTATGGGTTTGAGGTCTGAAACGTTATGCCCGGTACAGAAGGTCTTTAGAGCTGAGTTCACAAATTCCGTGCCACCATCAGACCTGATGCGCCTAATCGTGAACTTCCCTTCTCGCTGTAGCTATAACAGCAGCTCTTTCACCTTTATCTGCACTTCTGTTTTTTGCGGAGGACATACGTCCAACGCCACGAAGTCTGGTTGTCAACGATACTGATAAAGTATCTTATCGAGCCTATTAGACATACACACCTAGAGTCTTCATGGGTCCATTTGTATCCATGTGTATGGTACTGATTGGTTGGTGATATCTAGCGCCAACTATGTTCCTGTAGCTCATTCGGCGCATCTTCATCTCCGTGCTCGTATGGCAGAAAAATGACAGTTTGCCGAGCGCTGATCGACTATAATTGGGCACTCTTGGAATGAGATTGCTACTCATGACCTCAATTAGCTTGTCTTTGTTGAGATGTCCCAGTTTAATGTGCCACTCCTTGAGTGCGGCCTCTATTGTTGTGTGTCCTGGCACACTTAGTGGCCCCACAGGCTGTGATTTTACTGCAGAGCAGTGCATTCGCCTTTCTCAAGTGTGCGAGCCTGCACATAATATGCCCCACTAACAGCAATGGCAACAAATGCCAACTTTCGTTTCCAGAGGACATATCTGTATCCTCCGTTGGCACTCTCTACAATTTGGTACCCACTTCATTTCAGCCAATACTCACGAAGAACATTTTGCCTTGGCCTTTGGTACCAGTGTCATGTTGTCAAACTGAAACGGTTTAATTCCGTCTGGACCCAAAAATAAAGCTGAGCAAATCCAACATGTGTATTGCTGAGTTTAGTGCCTTCTCCAAGGTTAATCTAAACTCCTGGCTCGGCTGCTTGCGCACGAACACGGAAGGATCGGTGCTTAGTCCGTAGCCGCATCCAGAGTCTGACACCCAATCACAATGTGTTATGTTAGCCAAAGATCTTTCCATCAGCTCTGGGTACAACTCTCTTACCTTGTTTTCGATCGCAATCGACACCTTTTCGATGCTGCTGGATGCGGCCATCATCAGTGCAGCGTTGGCCGGGATGTCAAAGTCATCGACATCATCGACTTCGCTCATGTAGGCGTCTGATCCCACTGGCGATCCCACCGGTGACGTCATGAGCGAGTCCAAGTCCGCTTGAACCTGCTCCGACGACAGCGCGTCACTGAAGATCGGGCCTGGCTCTAGCGACTTTGCCTGAGCGGCCGCGACCCTTGTCGCCTTGATTGGTTCCATCAGAGCCACGTCGACCGGAATCTCTTCACGTGTGACATTTTGCCGGAGCCCTTCTTTGCTCACTTCACGTGAGCAACCCTCATCGACTTTGCGTATACTCGTGTGCCCTTCACAAAAATGTTGGACCGCATCAGCCCTTGCCCACGGTCCTTCAACATCTTCGGACAGTCCAGCTTGCGGTGTGGCAGATCGTCCACATTGTAGCGACCTTCACAGTAGAAGCACTCGCCTTGCTTCTTGCTGTCTTGGCGCTCTTTGCTCTTGCCAAGGTGCCTGCTGGATCCCACATGGTCCACAGGAACTGTCTTCGCCTGCCATCCTGAATCTGGCTGCGGCTCTTGTCCATGAACACGTTGCGCAGCATGACTTCAACACTTTCAAGGTTAAAGCCGCCGCTTCGAAAGTTGACCTGATTTCCCCAGTACTGACTAGGGTACAGGGACAGGACCTTGATCGCCGCATACTCATTCGGGATCAACTCCAAGTCGTTCAGCGTTTCTTTCGACTGACGAACGATGCGGTTGTGCGCCTCTTTTACGCGCTGGATGAGTTGTCCAACCGAGTCAAAATCCTTTGACAAGGCCTCTTCAAACTCAGCAACCAGCTTGACCATGCCTTGCGTGGTGGACTGTCCACAGTCCGTCTCTTGGCGCTTCCATGCAGCCGGCAGGTATTCGTCGTTGAACGACACCCGCAGAGACTCCAAATACCCTCGGGGTAGAGTCTGGTTCAGCAGACTTCTGATATAGGAGTCTTGATCCGTGAGGATAACTTGCTGCCAATCGTACTCGACCTCAAGTTCCTCGTCATCTCCATACAAGGGACGGGGCACTACACAGTTGCTGTACAGCAAATCCTCGTGCTTGAACGCTGGCTTCTTTTTGCCCTTCATCATCGCCTCTCGCGCCAGCGCCACGCTTTTCTGTCGGAGGTGGCTGATGATGAGGTCCTTCCACACATCGAATTGCTTAGTGTCCTTTGGGAAGACGAGCCGGTTGGACGGGATGCTTGCACCGTTGTTTGACATGCTTTTTGCTCTTACTTGAAATGTTAGACCGAACTCAAGTCTTTTTAGTAAAAGTCACTTTGTTTATCCCTTCAATCCTTTATCTACTTGCTATCTTACGGACGTGCTCAGACCGAAGCAAAAGAGGAAGTGAGGAGCTTCCTTTCCCACAGCTCCGCTTCTTCATCGCACTGAATTTTCCTCGGTCAGAGAGGAGGCGGGAGCCAACAACGATTGGCTCTTCAACAGCCATGCGGTCTCAGTACCGTAGACTCCATCGACACTTGATATAGTATAATTAAACTCAATATAATACTTTTATTCTGTCTTGCCCAGTGCGGCCAAGCCCATCCCAGGGATCGTCTGTCGGCTCCCATGCCGTACCGATGAATCCTCCGTGCTGGACAGAGCACCGGGCTCAACATGGCGCTTCTCATCCAGACCTCCTTGCTAGCGTTTGGGAGTGTGCTGCTCTACACTAAGGTGGTCTACTCCAGTTTAGCTGATGCTGGTACTGGCTTTGGGTTTTCAACTGGTCTTGGAAATACAGCCCCCAACTGGTACTGGGTTTTGGAAAATAAACTCCCGTTTGACACATACCCCCCAGACACATGATCGTAGGGAGGCGTACTTGCTCGCTTACCTGCATCGATCAAGCTACAGTACGTTTTATTGTAGCGTACCACAGAAACTGTATATGTACATGGAGGGCAAACCTCGCTCAAAAGAGGAAATGACGAAGTCAACAACTGTTGTTGCTCAGAAACACGCGATAGATGTTGAAAGTAACCCAGTCGAGTAGACCGACATGCCATAATCGCAGCTATTATATTATAATAACTGCGATGATGACATGTCGGCTGAAGTCGGAGATCCGTCATATTGCGGTGATATGCAGCACGTGCCAATTTGCACGTCTGCTTCAACAGAGCAACATCGTGGATACCGCCCAGAGTGGTGGCTTGGAGGCTATTGATTAAAGCTGTCGGTGAAATCGACTGCGTGCCGGAACCGTTTCGGAATGCAAGCAGCAGAATGTATCCTAAACAACTAGTGGAGTGTCACGTCTGTCGGTCACTCACACTTTCTTTCACAAAAAATGGACCTATCGTAAATCGTGGGTACACCTCGCTATGGGTCGCGGCTGTGATTTAGCTTTGGCATATTGCATACAATAATGCATACTTGCGAAAACGTGACGCCTGCTGTCGTCATTTTACAATCAGCCGCACGCCAGCTATGGCGCCGTTAACGCGTCCGTCGTCGCCGCCGTCGCCTGGCCCCGAGTCTACCCCACATGCAGAGCGGACGTGCACGGCTACCGGCCCCGCCTGTGGGAGGCTGACAACAATCGAGCCCGCTGTGCGTGTTGCGGGATCCGCCTGCTGTGGGAGGCGTTCCGGCTTTTAAAGCTCGGAGCCAGGCGCGGCGATGCGGTGCGTGCGAAGCGTCTCCGCGCAGTGACCTCTTCTGGCACCAGGCCGAGACGGCCCACCCAGCGCATGTGGAGATGCGCCAACTGGCGCGCCTCGAGGCGCGCGCTGATCCAGTTGCAGCGCTGATGGGGCCACCTCCGCCATCACCATCAGCCCCGCACCATCGTCGTCATCGGCGACGAACATCATATAAGAAACAGCATAAATTAATAAATAAGAAACGTTAATAAATTATGCGATATATAATAAATAAAGTGTCTCTTCTTGCAAGCGCGTTAAACCGTTTCTGCAAGGTGCGTTGCATGTTGCCTGTATATGCATTCAAGTCGACGGACTTCTTGCTTCGGCAGGGTACCCCCCGCCCCGATACGATGTAGGAGGGGCCAACTTCGTGGTGGGGTCCCTGCACTGGGGAGGCGTGCCTCTGGGGTTTTAACCTCCCGTCAACGACGAGTGAGCACGCCTGCCAAATTGGCACAGCACCCCTCCAACAGACGTAGAGGAGAGCTGTACTGTCCATAACGTGTACCCATTCTCTTAAAGTATAGTGACTCCTACATGAGATTTAGGAGAATGGGTACATGGGATAAGAAAAGGGTACAGTCTGTCGATTTCAAACACCAGACCCACTCCAAGAGTTGCATTGCTCATGCAATGCACTTAGACATTCTGTCTAACATCCTCTGTGTGTTTCGATGCACTTTGGACAGATTTTAGACAAAACAGAGTCCCGGTTCAAGAAAGCGATGAGGGAGTCAGGTATGCTTCGCATAAACGGCCCGACCGATCAAAGTGGGGCACGAAATGGTTTACCTGATGCAGGTGATGGCGACATTGCGTTGACTGTTGATGATACTGCTATGCAAGAACCAATAAGTGAGCACCCACATACGCCGCACAATGTCCTAGTTGACATTCATTCTACGCTCACTACCGAAGAAACTTTTCAAGTCGGAGTTGTCACGGCTACTGAATCCCGTGTTGAGCCCGTAACTTCCTCTGTAAGGCGTGGAATTCGAAGGCAGAATATGAATCCGTCTCAGTTGGAGAGATTACGCGAGACGGAGCGAGAGAGACAGCGTGCGTACCGCACCAATCGCCAGAGGATGAAAACAGAAGAGGTACGCTCACGTGATCGACGCTATCGTGAACAACTAAGGTTACTTCAACCTCAAGACGATAGAGATGCAGAGCGAGAGCGCGACAGCCTCTACCAAGAAGAACAGCGTGACCAGCAGACAGCGGAAGAAAAAAAGCTGCTAAAGAGCGCGAACGGATGCGACGTGCTAAACGACGACGTGGCGATGCTTTGTGTAACCATGAGGATTTCCATACGTGCAAAATCACAGGCCGAAACATCGAAGGTAGCCGACACAAACTCCCTCAAATGATTAACTGCGCTTGGTGTGGTGCTAAGAAATGGCCTGGAGAGTCGAAGATGGCTTGCTGTCTCCAAGGCAAAGTGTCACTGCCCCCTCTAGAGCGAGTTCCAACGGACCTCATTGAATTTTATGGAGATCCGTAATTCCGCGGACATATCCGAGCGTACAACCAGGTCTTTGAATTCACGTCGATTGGTGCTTCACGGAGCGACACTGGTGGATTTCAAGGAGTTCGAGAAGATACATATGTGCAAGGCCAACGAGGTGTCTACACCTATCGTATTCAAGGTGCCGTGGGCCATTAACTTGGACTATGTTACCGCACACAAATTTTGTTACCGGAGAACCACTACCTGCTAAGTTTGCTCAGATTTACATCGTGGATGACAATCAGCAGCGCCGAGCTTTGAGAAGAGAGGATTTATTTGATCATTTCGATCCGGAAAAATAGATGGTATTGGAGCGTATGATGGAAACTGTTAATCCATTTGCTCAGCAATTCATGAGCTTCGGAAAACAGATCAAGAAAGACATTGCCAACGGAAAGGAAGTGATTCATATTGTATACAAGTTGCGTGCGGACCCTAGGCGCCCGGAAACGCATAACGTACCAGTATCTTCGCAAGTGGCCGCAACTCTGGTGGAGGACGGAAATCTTCACAAACATCGCGGCTTGCTTTTGTATGCACGAAACCGGGGGCTGCTACGTCTGTTTGCGACCAGTCCAATGTATGATCCGTTGCAATACCCATTCCTTTTTCTGTATGGAGAACTTGGATGGACATACACGGATACTTATGCAAACGGACAAGAGCGCCATAACAGCACAAAAATTCCCTCCGAGAGCATGTTGCCTATCGATTTTTTCCGAGGTCGGATGGGTCCGCTTTGCACTTAAGTGGCCAATTATTCCAGCAATGGTGCGTCGACCAACGCGCTAAATGTGAACAGGATGCGTTAACCCATGTAACACCGGCCCTTATTCTGTATAATACAGAATAAGATATCATCTTGAATAAACTATTGAGCGATGATTACTAAACTTATCTGTTACAAGCCCTTCGCAGGTCCAGGTGGCGGAGAAGCTGCGAATCGTGACACAAACGCTACGAAGATTTCCATAAAAGCTTCGATTCTCCCCACACCTGTTCGTTTTGAGCTCCTCTATTGGCTGCTAAATGTCAGGCACAACTCCCGAAACTTATCGTCGATCCCGCGACACGTGGGAGCAGGACACGGCAAATTCTCATTCACGAAAGTTTGGTTAGTCGCCTCCATGGAATTAGCTCAGTTACGCTGCTGCTACTAATCGCTACCCTCTTCGTCAACGTAGTCAACATCGTGATTTTCGCCGTCGGACTCTTCATCGTCGTAGTCTTCGCGTTTGCGCTTTCTGTATCGGATGTTCTTGCGCAGATGCGCTGGAATCAGCGTGCCGCATCCCCACACTGAGTGCCAGATTTGGCTGCAAGTGAGGGTGTTGCCGGTGTCCTCTCGCACCTTTGCACAAAGCGGCACGTATCCCCACGCAGCAGCTCCACGACGGATAGTAGAAGCTGCTTTCAAAGCTCTTCGTGTTTGGTTCGGCTGTTGCGGAGCACACCTTGCATGAGTGCTGGCGCCGCTTGCGTCTGTACTTGTTGGTATTGTTGCGCAGCCGGTGTTCCCCCGCAGGAATCGGCACCGATACCAGCTCCTCAGCGTGCATGTTGGCCTCAAAAGTTGCTGCACTCACCCCCGTAAGCTCCCGATGCAATCGGCGCATGTACTCTGCATGCGTAGGTACGCGGTGTTCGCTCTTCTTCATCACCAGCTTGTGAACGATGAAACCGTTTACAACAGCCATATCAACGAGCCCCAGAAAAAGCTGACGATAATACTTTTTGAATGCGACGCTCAACTGCAGCGAGTAACTTTGTAGTCGTAGCTGATCATGGGTGTCGACGCCCCCATCCCAGCGTGATAATCGACAACTAGTTGGGGGAAAGGCACTTTATCCAGAACTCCGGTGGCTTTGTTTCGCCGTGTGGCAGACGTTAGGAGAGTTGAGCAGCCAATTGCTATCATGTGGACTGGCGAAGAGTCCATCCATGCCACTGCCACAAGCTCTGGGTGGTCAACTTCTTGGGCAATCCTATACGTCCCGCGTGGCATGTTTTTTGGGCGTTTCTTCTGTCTAAACTCGAGAGATCTTGGCCAGCCAAGGCGGTCATTGCGGTGAGTGCCGACATAATAAAATCCCATATCTCGTAGCCGAAGTGCCAGAGCACACAAAGTAGAAGTTGTCGGCGATAACCAGTCTTTGGCGTGGCTGCCCGTCGAACGCCTTGGCTACGTTTCGAATAACAGCCTTCTGCGCAACGCCTTTTGCCTTCTTCTTGTCCTCGGCCTTGCCCAAGTAGACTTCTACTCTGTACAATACAGAATAGAGCGTAAGCCATTAGCAGTTAGCATCTTGCTCTGTACAATACAGAATACAATAGGAAAAGCACAATACAGCTTTTTCTGTGAGTTCAGAATTGCTTATTCTGTAGAGTCTCATACTCCGCTCACCTTGCGCAGTAACCCGTCACGGCACAGCACGTTATACAGCACTTCGTGCCATGTTTGTGTGGTTTGTCTTTGTTGTACACTCAAATTGGATTGAACTGGCTGCGATTTGGGATGGTGCCTTTATCAAAGCTGTCGCGGGCTCCCAATCGATAACCGCGCCGAAACGTTTTCTCCATTGCCTGCCGGATTTTCCATGCCTTGTCGTGTGTTGCCACACCGGACGAGTTGCTAGCAAAAGGAAGGTACCTCGTGACAATGCGAAAACGTTCACGTTTCATATAGCGACCGAACGTTCCACGGGGAACAGCACCATCCTCACGCGTGGACCAATGCTTCTCCAGCCCGTCGGTGTGACTGCAGAGTGTCCGCGCGACAAGAAGCCCAATGACATGCAGGATTTCGTGGGGTTTGACAGGTTTCACGCGTTCAAGCCTGGCTTTGATATCTGCAAGAGGCTGAACTGTCTTCGACGGGTCCTTAGCTTGTGTGGCGAGCTGCTGCATGCGTATTTTCTCGGCAGCACCTGGTATACACTCCAGGCGGTACTCATTGGTTTTGTCTGCAATGTGCACCCACAGCACCTTTGGAAAGAAGTAAAAAACAACCCCAAAGGCGACTTTGCGAACGCAGCTGCCGACTTGGTGACACCGAATGACCCGTTATAGAGATCAGTATCGCCGGTCAATTGCAGTTCATCTGAATACGATACAATACAGCATTAGATTCATGCCAGTATCACTATGCTGTATAATACAGCCTTACCGCTTGTTTGTTGGTCGAATATGCGCCACCTCAAACGTCTCATGGCATCGTCATCTTGCTCAAACGAGTCGCCCTCATCTTCAAATTCGTCTTCAGACTCCACGTCACTCTCGTTCTCCATGGGCGCTTCAGGCGCAGCTAACGCGTCCCCATCGTCGCCAGCATCTCCCTCGTCGTCACTTATCACCTCCTCACCCGCATTTACATCATCTGCGGCCACGGGTCCAAACAACCGTTCCGTTCGCAATGCCTCCATGAAATAATCAGTGTCACTGACACCCACGTCGTCGGCACCCTCTTCGCTTTTAGTCCCCTCCTCGGCTTCGCCTGAACGATCTTCTGCACCCTGCTCGCTCTCCTCCTCGGCCTCGTGTAAACGGTCCTCAGCACCCTCCTCGCTCTTAGCCTTCTCCGCGGCGTCGCGTGAACGGTCGTCAGTGATCTCCACCACCTGCATAGGATATTCTATACCTTACCGATTAGCTAATTGTGTATCAAACTGAATATCTTATGCTGGATAAGACTGAATAGCGTATTCTGGACCATTTAGCGAGTCTCACCTGGCTGATTTGCGGCAGTCGTAGAAGCAGATACAGGTTCAGTGGTCGTGGGAGCCAATACAACTGATGCTGGCTCACCACCGTCAAGAGCAGAAAGCACTATTCCGGTTTCAAACTTATTTGAGGTCGTGGGGAGTATTGTGCTGCTCGACGAAGCAACAGGCGGACCAAGAGTGCAGTCTTGAGGTTTTGGTACTCCAGGATCACCGAACGTCGTGCAAACACCATTAGTTCCTTCTCGCCTAGCAGAGCATGCAAAATTAATATCGATATAGACCCTCATTAGCATCTGGAAAACGCACCAACGAAATGGTCTTCCCGCGCTTCGCAGTGTCAAGTCGCCCAGCTACTCCAGGTTTCACGTAGGTGAAGTCCACGCCCAGGCCTTTCGGCTTCCTTGCCTTCCATCCTGCCTTTGACAGTTGGCGCCACAGCGCCTTGAAGGTTTTCGCGTCCGGTGCATCCATCCCTGTCGTCTGGACTCCAAGCTGGGAAAAACGTGAATGGCTGAGAGAGAATTAGGGGACGATTAGTTGCGAAAACTGAGCTGCAAATACCATTATGCAAACCTCTACTGGGTTTATATCGTATTTTCTATATCTTTAGAGAAATCCCCGTCTATCTTCCCTGCACTGATCCAGGATGATCGATTTACTGAAACATCCACGATACAAACCTTCATATGCG